>PVJC01007628.1:0-50826 GCA_004026665.1 Murina feae | reverse complement strand
GAAATTAACCATGACAGGTGCCATAGATTTTGTTCCCTTTTGAGCTGATAAGGGAGGGCCATCTGGAAAATGAGGATAGTGGATTTGAGTGTCATTTTTTATTTTGCCCTAGAGGCTTTTCTACCTTTCACATTTTTGTCAACCTCTATTCAAAGTGGAGAGTTAGAATCCCTTGGTAGGAATGGGTATATATACAGTCACTTACAATTTCAGCTGGAATTTAAGAAATTATCTTACCTTATGTTTGAGTTGTGATCTCTAACTCTGTCCTGGATTAGTGAGCCAATTACAGTTTCAGATGGATGACCCCTGGTTGGCTGTCTTTGTCTTCTTTAGCTCTACTACACCCTTCTGAGAGAAGGTCTAAATTCTATATGCTTGATGGGCTGAAAAGAATGAAAAACAAACTTTAAATCACTACTTTCAGGATAATTATAATACAATTTTAAATGAAAAATTTCTAAATACTAGATGCACAACCTATAAATGACACCTAAAATTGCCTGACATATTATAGACATCTAATATCGATTTCTTTCTTCCTAGTAATTACCACAACTGCAAATGCCCTGTAAGAAAATCCTAATTACTAGAGATCACATTATTTTACTTCAACAATACAATTATGAATTTTATAATACAGTGACATAAGATGTTAGCTCACTGATGTTAAAGCATAGCCATTCCCAGATCTTGAACTTTTTATACTAAATATGTCGTCGACTATTTATTTATAGGATTAGGTACATAATGACAAAATCAAACACCACACCTTATCTTTACAGTTTTTTTTTCTCTCCCCATTACACGATTCGTATTCTCCATAGAAGAATCAGAAAAGATAACCAAAAACAAAAATCACCCACAATCACATCACCTCAAGAAAACTATTAACCCTGGCTTTGACTGCAGCCTGCGATTTCTTCATATTTTGAGCCGAACACACATTGAAGTGCCTAAGACTTGTTAAACATCCGAGCTCACCTTCCCATCCCCCAAATTCAAACGCCCCACCCACAGTCCGAACGAAGCTCTACAGAGAACCGCCGGTTTCATCTCCAGCCCGGCAATGCATCAACTAACGCAAAATTCCGAGATAAAGGAACTTTGCCATGAAGAACAAAGCAGGAGCGAAGGGCCTGGTGTATGGCAAAGTTCTCCCATTAACACAAAGACAGGTACAGTCCCCAGGCCACACACCGCCCGCGAGCCTCCCACACTGTCAGGAATAACGTTACTCTCTCTGCTTCCGTTCGGGGTTCGCCGCGCTGGTCTCCGGCCAGGGCCGAGCCGACGCCGCCGCTGCCGGCACTTGGCCGCTCCGCACTCCCACCGCTTCCACGGGGCTCCCCGCCCGGTCCCTAGGGCCCCATTCACCCGACCCTTCCGGCCCCGGCTAGAGCGGGTCCTGCGGGACTCGCGGAGCGACCGTCCGGGGAGGCCCCGCCAACCCTCGTGCCCCCGGGCCGCGGCAGCCTCCGCCAGGCACCAGGGCCCAACCACCCCGAGCAGCCCACAGCCTCCCGCGCATCGCGCCCAGGACCTTGGACTAGGACCCCACCAACTCCCAACTCACCGCCAGGCCGGAAGCAGGAAGGCGGAAGCCCCGCTTCCCCGCCCCGCCCACAGGTCGGCCGGGTCCGGATCCGGCCTGAGGAAGCCGAGCGGCCAGTTTCCGGCTGTACGGCCGCCGCGTGCAGCCCGGGGCCTCGGCTTCCCGGCGCGGAGCGGGGGCGGGGCTTCCGGGGCGGCAGGTGAGGCCGCGCGCGTAGGACTGGCCCTCGGGAGTGGGTCGGACCCTCCGCGCCTCTGCAGTTGCCCCGAGGCCGGGAACAGCCCCACCCTTGCTGGAGGCGGTGGGGGCGGGGCGGGGCGGGGCGGGTGGGGGAGGTCTGGGGCCCCTCGAGACTCGGACCGAAGAGCGGCGGCAAGAAAGGCGCTGGTGCCCACAAACCGCCCAAAGTCAAGGTGAGGGTCCCACAACGACTCCGTTCACTGTAGCAAAAGCCTCACGTGGAGGAGACAGAAAAACACTTGGACGCCGGTGGATGCACTGACTCTTATTACTAAGGGGGAAATGCAGCCATGCTGTGTGAGGACTTTTTCTGCTGTTTGCTTTTAATTTAAGAACCTAACTCGTTTCACAAAAGAATGATCGATATTTGCCCAAAGTAAACGATAAATAATTAAACGGCATCGAGTTCCCACAGAGGCACTTGTTCTTCCAGTACACAAATAAAGGATGCAAAAGTCAACAAGCAGGAGTGAGTTAATATTGTCTCCTGATCTCCAGGAACCGAGAGATTAGCTCTGGTTTGGTTGGTGACCAAATTTTGTGATTGCTTGCACTGAACTGCGCTGTTTGACTACTTCTGCAAATGTTGCAAGACCTCTTCACTGTTGTCTGACAAATAAAGCAGGTTTTTATTCTTGAAAGACTATGGAATGTACTCTTTGAGGAGCAAGCTGTAACATGTATAACTAGTTTAGGTATAACAACAGTAACTATTATTTACCAGGGAACAGGCTCTTGGCAAATAATCTAATGATCTAAAATAGTGTTCGTTGGGCATATGTTAATGTTTGTATGCTTTATTAGCAGCAGTTGTTTTCTTATTCTTGTTTGAAAACTTGGATGATGGTTTCAAAGCTACTTGGACCTAGCCTGTACCTGTCACAGCCAGAAAAAGCAGAGTCAGTCCCTGGAGTGTGTTTACCGAAAACTACTTGCTGGAGGTTAACTTCGTGTGAATTTCTAAAACTTGTCCAAGTAGTAATTCCAGGAAGGGGGTCAGGATTTATTTCAACAGCCTTCATTCCAGAGCCCAAGGTGGAGGGACAGTGTTCCTTCCGCAGTACTGCCTCCCCAGTAGCTTGCCCTGCTGCATCCCGTGTTAAACACACAGGAGTCCTGGGCCAGAGGGAAAAGTGCGTGAGAAAGCCTCTGCAGCTCTGTGGCCCTAGTGTTCGCCATGCCTTCACAGTCGCGCGTTGCTGAGCTAGTTCCAGGTCCAGGGCAGGCTGCAAGCCCAGGTATGGCATAGAGTTGCCACTGCTGAGCTGCTGTTGCAACCTGCATCGCCCGAATGAGAGGCGGTGTCAAGCCTGGTTCTTTCCGTAGTGAGAGTCAGTTTGTGAGTTGAGATTCACTTGTCTCTGCTGACCATGTATACTCTTAAGTCGCTCTGAGCCTGTTTCCCCTTGTATTTGTGGCAAGTATACTAGTTATCGCTGGTGTTCTTTCCACTTTCAGATTCTGTCAGTTGAACGGGATTTGGCCATCTTCCTGACTTAGGTTTCTTAAGCAATGCAGAATAAGGAATTTAGTGGAAACATCATAGCCAGTTTTGTTAAGGTCTTGTTCTTTGTTTGAAAAAGTCCTTAAATGGGTTTTAATTCTCTCTCAAATGTCTGTCAGAAGACCAGCTTAGAATAACAAGGAAATGAGGTCTGCCTGTATTTATTTTTAAGAAATAAAAGTGTATCCATGTAACTAACCAAATTAACTAACCCTTACACTTTTAATTAAGTAGGGTTTGTCTTTGCATAGGATTGATTTGAGAGGGAGAGGAAGGGAGAGAGAGAAAGCCAGTTTTTGTTGTTGTTCACTTACTGATGCATTCATTAGTTAGTTGATTCTTGTGTGTGCCCTGACTGGAGATCAAACCCACAACCTTGGCATATCTGAGCGATGTCCTAACCAACTGAGCTACCTGGTGATTTTCAACTAGTGTGCCACAAGAATTTTCAAAACATGCAATACCTGACTGTGTAGTCAGGGGCACTCACCTCTTTTCCCTTAGATTGCCAAATGAAAAAAATGACAACAAAACAATAGCTGTCTGTTGTGAATGAGTTAAAATTATACCTTTTAAAATTTTTGTCAGATTAGCAAAAACATATTTTTTGTTGTGCTGCAGAATTTTAGGAATCCTTTATAGTAAGGGCCTACTATGCAAATTGTCCCCTTAGGTGGTCATTAGACTGGGAGCTTGACTGCTCACTCTGACATGTACTGACCACCAGGGGGCGACTCGGAACACGGTGGGTGTCAGCAGACATGGCTTTGGCAGCGGGCCGCAGTGGAGGTGCTGCCAGCCATTATGGGCACCAGGAGAATGGGACCATGGCAGGGGATGGTGGAGCAGGTGAGCAGGCGGCACCACACCAAGGTGGGTGCGAGTGGGGGCCTGATTGCCCTGCAGACGGCGACCAGTGGCAGCAGCAGGGAGCCAGGCAGGAGGGCCGGGCCTCAATCAATCGCCCTGGAGACGGGGATGGTGGAGTAGGTAAGGTGGCGGTGCCAGGCCATGGCGGGGTACCAGGTGGGGCTGGGAGGCTGGGGGTGCGAGCTGGGGTCTGATCTTTGCAAGCCACCCAGAGGGACCCCACCTGTGCACTAATTCGCGCATTGGGCCTCTAGTTATTTTAAGTGTGCCATGAGATGAAAAGGGCTGAAAATCGCTGCTCTATTACAATTATATTTTGAAAATGGAATCTTACAAAATTGTAACATGTTTTTTTTTTTCTTTAGAAAGTTAATTCCTACTCATTGTCATGTGTTTGTTTATAAGTATTTTTTTTGCATAGGTCCAAGTTACATTTTACCCTGACTTGTGTCAAAATTGTGAATGAGTAAAACCTGAATAAGATTCACTTGTAATGATCTAACCTAACTAAACATTTTGAGAGCTTTCTCACATGTTCAACATTTTGTGCTTATTTCCCGGCAGCAACACTTTACATATTTGACTTATTTTGAAGGAACCGGTTTCTTCCCTAAGTTTTATATTGTGAGTTTTTTCTTACATAGATCCACAATGTAAATAAATACATTTCTTAATAGGCATATTTCTGTGATTAAAAAAAAAAGTGATAATCAAGTTTTAGTGCTATTTGGAAGATCATACTGAAGAAGAAGAATGTTTAAAGCTATTTATTGAGTTGTTACTGTGTACCAGGTATTGAATTAGATGCTTCACATCTATTATCACTAATCCTGAGACTAAACAACCCCCCCCCCCCCCCCGCAATGGTATTCTTATACCCATTTTACAGATAAGGAACCAGAGACTTTAAAAGTACAGCAGGGCCTGGCTGGCATAGCTCAATGGTTGAGTGTTGACCCATGAACCAGGAAGTCCCCCATTCAATTCCTGATCAGGGCACATGCCCACATTGCAGGCTCGATCCCCTATAGGGGGTGTGCAAGAGGTAGCAGATCAATATCTCTCTCTAATGGATGTGTCCATCTCTCTATTCCTTTCCCCTTCTCTCACTAAAAAAAAAAAAAAGCACAGCAGGATTCTAAGCACATCTGCCTAAATCTCTGCCTTTTTTTAATGTTCAAAGACTTGGCAAAAAAATACGATAATTTCATAAAATGAAAAGTGTGCGTTTTGACTCTGTAATTGTTAATTAACTGATAATCACAACTAAAATCTTCCTATACTTCAAAATTGCCTACTGCCCAGGTGGTGGCAGCATGTCTCAAAGAGCTGTTGAGGAACACAAGGTTCTCCAACCTCCACAGTTGATTTGCGCTTCATCTCGCATATTTGACCTGTCTACCAGCCTCCCCCTTCTGTATTGGCCTTTCCCTATCAGAGCAACTGATCAGTGATTCCGTCGTCTCCTCAGCCTTATCTTCCAAATGGGTCATACTCTGCCAATTTGCGTTCAGCCTGTTTTGCTTATAAAACATCGCCAAAGTACTATTTTCTAGAAAGGTCATTTAGGTCTATCCAGTACCACAAAGAAGTTTTTTTTCAAATGTTGTTACTTTTCATCCATTGTTAAATGTTCTGATATACTTGTTTAAATTAGAAGGTATTCTTGAAAACTTATGGGCTATACCAGTTAAGGAGGTAATGAAATACTGTTATAGAATTCATTTTCAAAGTAAGAACGAGAAGATTCAGCAGGGAGCAGTGCAATGTTATCTAATTCAGAAGGAATGCATATACGTATATAGCAGGATAACCAGTTAGACCTACTTTAGCCAAAAATTGCTTGTAACATTAGTCTCATATTTTTGCATGGCTACTGCCTTCCTTCCTCCTCACAAAACCCCTCTCCACCTCTATTTCTTATTTTTTTCATAATACCTCATTTTGACATCTATTTGTTTAATGATTTAATGTCTGTTTTTCCTACTAGGTTGTAAGTTATATGAGCTCAGTTAACCGAAAACCAAGAATATTGTTTGGAATAATTGATTCCAAGTTACAGCATTGCTACTTAAAAATGAAACTGTTAGTGTTTGAAGGAATCGAGAAATAATCTAAACCCTGGGGAGTTGTGAAGCTCATATTAAAGTACCAAACTGTTGCAGCAGGTTTGGAAAGTAATAAGGGATGCCCAGTAAGAAAGGTCTCAAGGTTAGCAAATAGGATGTTTGGGGAAAGGTAGAAAGAATTGTGATTATCTCGTTAATGAAAGAAGGCTAGTTGCTTGAAGATTTCCAAGTATGTAAAAGTGTGTACTAGGAATGTAGTGATTCATCATCTCCATTGATAAGATAAAGGTAATTGGTCTTAGACTGTAGGTGCTGAGAAATAAGATACAAACAAGCTGTACTGGAGATCTAAACAGAGATCTTTGAAAATGGGCTGTGAGTGTGTATGCAGGCTAGATGACCTGTCTAGATAGTTCTAGCTTTATGATTCCCAGTGTGGATTGCAGAAGAAATACTGAAACTAGATAGCAGATGCTGCTCTGCTTGATTATTCCTTTCTGTCCCTGGCCTTTTCCACACACTTTAGAAACATTCCAATGTGTTTGTGCGCAGTCAATACAGGTGGTTTATATGTTATTGCTTTTAGTTTACAGAATTGTTTTCACTTAATACTGAAAATTGGGTATTTCTGCTTTTTAACACTGAAACTGTTTACCTTTACGATTCTGTATCTCCAGAATGTACTATATATGCACTTGCAGCAAACTAATTCCCTGTAGAGAGAAGGGCACCCTTTTGAGGGGGTGAAATTTTTAGCAAATACATCTGAAGCTTTGGTTTGCAGTCCTATTAGAGTTCTGAGAAACATTAAGCTTTCCTGCTGAATATAGAGGATCAATGATTAGGCCTACCTCTAAATGATGTAATTATACTAGCCATGTCAAGTCATCTGTTATTTCTGTTCTATGGTCTCCTAAACATTAAATAAGAACTATTGTCCAATTGGGAAAACTAACTCATATGGTATAAGAATTCTTTAGTGTAAAAGCAGTATGTATTGCAAAAACAGCCCAAGCAATATCACCTTCACTAAGTAGCATTTTAATATGACAACTTTGACCTTCACCTAAGCAAACTATTTGGAAGTAACCATATAAAACATGTTAATCATTTTCGCTGGATTTTCAAAAACATTGTCCTTTGTGTCATACAGTGCCTTTATATAAAATCCCATTTAAGATAGGCTAGAGTGTTACTCTAAAAAAATTCTGGAAGCCACTTAAAAATTGTTTCCATTTAATTTGTAAATGTATATTTCAGTTAGAATTGACATACAATATTATATTAGTTTCAGGTGTACAATATAGTGATTAGACATTTATATAACTTACAAAGTGATCACCCCAAGTCTAGTACTCATCTGACACCCTATATAGCTATTATAGTATTATTGACTAGATTCCTATGTTCTTTATATTATTGACTAGATTCCCTATGTCCTTTATATCCGTATGACTATTTTTACAACTGGCAGTTTGTACTTCTTAATCCATTTTACATTTTCACCCATCCCTCTAACCTTCCTCCATCTGACAGCCATTAATTGGTTCTCTGTACCTACCAGTTTGTGTCTGTTTTCATTGTTTATGTGAAATCATATAGTATTTGTCTCTTTTTTTTTTTTGTCTGATTTACTTTACTCAGCATAATACCCTCTGAGTCCATCCATGTTGTTGCAAATAGTAAGTTTTCACTCTTTTATGATCAAGTAATATTCCATTGTGTAAATGTACCACAGCTTTTTTATCCACTCATCTACTAATGTACACTTAGGTTATCTCTGTAGCTTGGATATTTTAATTTGTAATCGGGCATTTTCCCGCCAAATCGCGTCGTAACGGGCTTTTTTGACATTTTCTCACCAAAATTAGACTTTCTGTAAAATATTCATATCTTTCTATCTATTTGATATTTTTCTATGAAACTTTCAGTGTTTTAGTTTAAAAAGAGGTCTCTATTTACTTTGCAAAATATATGTTATTGTGTATTTTATGTACACAAAATTACTACATTCTAGGTAAACATATAAAAAACACTCACAATCAAAATAATTTTATTTCTGCAAAATTACAATATTTTTTCGAAATTTTCAACAGATCTCATGAAAAAAACTATGACCTAATAGTGCTTCACTGTGTGGTAGCATTCAAAACACTTTCCTTTGTGCAGGGGTACATTACAAAACTTGCACATGTACCGCATTTCACTGAGTAGTTTATGAGCAGCACACACACGACAACGACGTAAAACATTTTTATTTTTACCGGTTCCAACTAGAGGTTCAAATGTATGTTTCCTCATATCCATTGACAGTCTCCCTGGTGGATCCGATTTTACTCGTTCCCCGCAACAAATGTGTTAAATAATGGTGCAGCGAACATAGAAGTCCATGTATATTTATATTTACAAGTTAGTATTTTAGGTTTCTTCGTATAAATACCCAGATTGAGAGTGCAGTATTATTGTAGTAGTTCTATTTTTTATTTTTTTAATAACTTTCATACTGTTTTCCAAAGTGGCTGCACCTATTTGCAGTCCCACCAAACAATATGTGAGGGTTCCCTTTTCTTCACATCCTTGCCAACACTTGTTTTTTGTTGATTTATTGATGATAGCCATTCTGACAGGTGGGAGGTGATATCTCATTGAGGTTTTAATTTTGCATTTCTCTGATGATTAGTGGAATTGAGCATCCTTTCATATGTCTATTAGCCTTCTGTATATGTTTGGATTACTGTCTAGTCAGGTCCTCTGCCAGTTTTTAATCAGGTTGTTAGTTTTTTTGGTGTTAAGATGTATGAGTTTTTTATTTTAATTATTAACCTTTTATCAGATGTATTATTGGCAACTATCTTATCTCCTTCCATTCAGTACGTTGTATTTTCATTATATCGATGGTTTCTTTACTGTGCAAAAGCTTTTTAGCTTGATGTAGTCCCATTTGTTTATTGTTTTTTTCCTTTGTTCTCCTTGCCCAAGGAGATCTATCCAAAAAATAAGAGAGTTTTCTTCTAGGACTATCATGGTGTCAGTATGGAAGCCATTTTTTGATAAGAGTCTTGCCTCTCTTTGATTTACTGTCAGGAAACTCAAGAGCCAAATTTGAAATTCATGTTTAGCATCCATCCTGACCTGTATGCTTACATTTCTTTTTAAGCGTATTTTTCTTAGGTTAGGCCTCTTTTGTTTCTAGAGGCAACACATTCTATAACTAGCAATAATGCTCTCACTTTCCTATCAAGTGACTTTGAATGATGCCAGTTTTGAATGGGGCCCAGAGCAGGAAAGGGCTCTGCAACAGTTCCAGGCTTTAGGGCAAACATCCCTGGTTGACGCTTGGACCATATGATCCAGCAGACTGTAGTGTCAATGGTGGGAATTATGGCAAGTCCAGAGGACTTGCACGTCCCTGGGTTCTAGAGCAAGGTCATGCATCTGCAGCAGATAATTGTACGCCCATTGAAAAACAGCTCTTGGAATGTAACTGGGCCTTGTAGGGGCTGAATGCTTCACCACAAGACGCTTAAACCTGCCTCTCCTCCCTGTCTCTATTCAAGTGAGTGGCCAGTTTTCTAACTTCATCATTCTACCTATGTATATTTTTAAATATTATCTTGATCTTTATAATTCTTTCTAATATGTTTTTTTAATATATTTTAATAATTTTTTACAGAGAGGAAGGGAGAGGGATAGAGAGCCAGAAACATGTATTAGAGAGAAACATCGACCAGATGCCTCCTGCACACCCCCTACTGGGGATGTGCCCGCAACCAAGGTACATGCCCTTGACCGGAATCAAACCTGGGACCCTTCAGTCCGCAGGCCGACTCTTTATTCACAGAGCTAAACCGGCTAGGGCATCTTTCTGATATGTTTTGATTGATTTTTAGAGAAAGGGGAAGGAGAGGGATAGAGAGATAGAAACATTGATGATAGAGAAACATCATCAATCAGATGCCTCCTGTACACCCCCCCCCAACTGGGTATTGAGCCCCCAATCCAGGCATGTACCCTAAACAGGAATCAAACCAGTGACCTCTTGATTCCTGGGTCGACACTCAAACTCCTGAGCCACACTAGCTGGGCTCTACCTATATTTTTTAGTTGACATTCTAGTGACAGTGTTTTCCCTTCTCCCACATTTATTTATTGATTGATTGGTTGATTAATAACAGATGGACTTATGGATTCCTAGCATTAAAATCCATTACTATTATTTTTTATTAGATGTTCTATTTCTCCCAGATTTGACGATGAGAGCCCCAGAATGTGTCCTGTATGTGTCAAGAGCCCCACTGTGCCATGTCCTCATCATTTTTTAAAATTGTCTCCTGAGGATATGTTTTTACTGATTTTAAAGGAAGTGAAAGGGAGAGAGAGAAACATCGATGTGAAAGAGAAACATGGATCAGTTGCCTCCTGTACAATACCCAACCAGGGATTAGACCTGCCACCTTTTGGTTTACGGGACAACACTCCAACCAGCTGAGCCACTAAAAATGATGTCCTCATCATTATTTGAGTCCTTTCTTACTTTGTGGTATAGCCACATGTTCCAAATTTATCTTGTATTTTCCCTGCTTAGCCCTTGAAGCAGCCTCCTCCCCCACCCCCCCTTCCCCAAGGAACCTTTCTTTCTTTTTGTGGAGAATGGAATTCAGGAACCAAGAGCTGAGTGGTAAGTTTTCTCATTGGTGTGTCATTGCTTGTATCTGTCAGCAGGCAGAAATATATACAAATATCTATATTTACTTCTATACCTGTTGAAAACTACAGGTTTATACTGGTAACTTCAATTTCAGTCTGTCACTACTTTCTAGTTTTCCTTTTTCATCTTGGTAATTTCCTCAGCAGAAGGAAACCTGATTGCCGTTATGCCCGGTGTATTCACTCATTTGCTCAAGGCTGGACTACATGCATGGTTCTTTCAGATTCCTCACTCACTACTGTGAAAGGAAAACTTACCAGATTTATAGGTGTCCCGTCTGTTTTCACCCTGTCTCTCAATTTGGCAGCCAGCTGAGCTATCTTTTAAGCGAGTTTAATAAACTCAAACTTAAGCCCCAAATAAGCATGTCTAGACTATTAAAACTGGGTGGCTCAGAGAATGAATGTTTAAAAGGCTATAGAGCTTCAGCAGTCCAGATCACTGTTCAGTTCTCATGTTTGCAGTAACTCATCGTGGCTGATACAGAATTGCTTTTGTTAGGTAACAAAAGCTGATCATGGCTTTATCTTCCAGATCTTAGTGAGTGTAATCAAGTCACTAAGAATTGCCACCTCAGCTGAAGGAAAGGGCAGATTTCCCCTCAACGGTGCTGTTTAATCATTTTAAAAGCAAATTACAACAGATTGTTCATAAGTCACTTATGCCCATGCATAAAGTCCTTCAAGCACAATTTCTCAGTTACACTCTTTATAACCTTGCATTATGGTAATATCCTTTTGAAAAATCACATCAGGCTTTACGAGCTACTAGTATTTTTGAACAAATATTTAGAAAGTGATTCCAGGAAAAACGTGCTATCAAAGGCAGTATTCTATCTGGAAGGCTGGCACTTTCTCTCTGTTCCAAAAATTAATTGATTTGGAGAGATGGCATTTCATAGCTTGAGTAGAAAAGTTCAGGGTTTTATGTAAACATGCTGTCAGCATCTTGTTTAAGGCTGCAAGTCATTTGTGCCTTAACAAGGATTTCTTTTTGCTTTTAATACTTTGTGTAGTTTGCTAAATATTTTTAAGCAATTTCAACTTGCCATCTTAGCATTAAATGATAAGTTGTCCAAAGATGAATGAATCCTTTTGTATCGATAGGCCCTTTAAGGAAGGCTTAACTGCTGGTTAGTGAGATCAATATTCAGTGTTGTTCAATACATTGGCTTCTCCCTCCAAAATGAGAGCTAAACTTAAAATTGTTTACTCTCCTCAGCATCAAGTTAGTACATGAACTTTTTTTTATATATATTGTACCTGTATGTTTACCCGCCCTTCGCTAAAAATAAATTGTATGTCAAATCCTTAAACTGTTTTCTGTGAACTTGCATAATTGAGAAAATGTTTGGGAAAAGAAAGAGGAGCACTTTTAATCTGAAAAGCACCTTGACCTAATTCATAAGGTCATGTGAAAGCTAGAATTATGCGAATTGACCTGCTTTGATATTATCTTGTCCAAATGGCCTTAAATGAATGCATCTATAGTTAGATGAAGCAACTGAAGAAACAAAATATAAATTTATTATTAGAAAGTACACCTGTCAGTTTACTTCTAGTTTATCTCTGCTAAAGCAGGTTGGATCAGTTTTACAATGCTAAGACAGTCTGGTTGGGGTTCTTAACTTTAGGGCAGGTTAATTTTTTAGCCAAGTATCATGAAATGTCTGTGGGAGGCAGCTTCTAAAATGGCTCCCAATGATACCTTTTCCCGGATCCACACCCTTGTATCATTCCCTCCCATTGAGTTTGGGCTAGCATGCTTTTAATGAATATGGCAAAGGTGATGGGATGTCACTTCCAAGATTAAGTTGTAGGAAGAGTCTGGCTTCCATCTTGCTCACCCTCTCTCACACTTTAGTGGAAGCCAGTTGCTGTGCTGTAAGCTGCCCTACAGACAGGCAGGGGAACTGGAGAGGCTTCAGGCCACAGTCAGTGAGGAACAGAATCCTCCATAGCCATGTGAGTGAGTGTGGCTGCAAGCTCTTCTTCCCTGTCTAACCGTGGGATGGAGGCAGCCTCTGCCGACACCATGAATACAGGCTTGTGAGAAACCCTGAGCCCTGCTGTGCCCAGATTCCTGACCAGGATTGACATGAGATCATCAGTGCTGGTTGTTTTAGCTGCTAAATTCAGGGGTACTTTGTTACTCAGCCATAGATAACTAATACAATGTCTTTTCTAAAAAAAATTTTTTTAAAGTCATAAAAGACCCTCACACTTCTCTGGGGGGTAGAGGATACATTAGAGGGTAGCATTTCCAGATAAGAGGTTTAGCAAAGTGGGTTTCTACCACTAACAATATTCAAATCAATAGTTTTCAAGAAGTACAAGTGCCTGAGCTTTGCCCCCAGAAATTCAGTTTAAGTTGGTCTGGGGTGAGGTCCAAACCTCATAATTTTTCAAAGTTCCTCAGTATTTTTTCAGTTCCTGTAAGTAAATGAAGAATTACTGATTTCATACAAATTCATTAATCCCCTTCTGTGCATCAGGGATAGAGAGAGCTCACCCTTTTATCCCCAGATTAGGAGAGAAGACAATTCAACACATTGATCACAATGTGGCAAATATCCGGGGAGTTACACACATGATATAAGAAGCACAGAAGAGGAAACACCTAATGCAGCCTGATAAAGTGAGAAAAGGTTTGACAGGAGATGTTAGGCCAAGTCTGAAGCTCGAAGTAAAAGCTAGTCGGCTAGAACATTAGCTATATTGCCTTTTATAAAGAATACAGGCAAAGGAATTAAAGAGTAAAGGTACAAAGTGTTAGAGAATAATCAGAATAATATGTCCATATTTGAGTAATAGGGAAGGAATAAATAGACTCTGGAAGGGTAGGGTGAGTATTGAGAGAACACAGAATGAGATCAGTTTGGGTGAGGACATGCCCTGTGCTGGTGGCAGAAGGGATGAAGAGGAGACGGAAGGTTCATTTGCTGTGGAGGACTTACAGGACTGGGAGGTAGCGCTGGAATGCAAAGGGAGGAGCCCACGTTGCCTGCCAGGTTCAGGCTTGGCAATTGTATGGGTGTTAGACTGTAACTTTGGCAGCAACCTTGGGGGCAGCAAAAGCAGAAGACAGAGGGAAATGAACACTTCGGTTTCAGATCAAAATCTAAAGCCTCAGAAGAAACGACTGGTTGCTGTTGGTACTAGAAATGAAAACCAAATTGACACGTCACTTGCCAAAAGAGCACATCTTTGTGGGTGATGTTGTGTATTTGGAAGTAATCATAAGCGTAGCTTCTGTTTTGTCTCCATGTGTTTTGGCGATTTGCAGTCAGCTTTCAAGAAGAGGGGGAGATCTTGAGAATTAGCTATATTGCCTTTTATAAAGCATTCTATTTCACTAAGCCAAAGAAACCTTCAAAACCCAGCCACATGGGCTGCTTTTCACAATGTTTCCACTCATCACGTGCTTCTTAGACACCTTTGCCCCTCTTCCCATTTTGGTGAGTGCTACCTTGATTTGCCCAGCTATTGGTAGAATTTTGAACTGACATCAGATTAATTGTGTCATGAGATGGGACATAATGACATCCACATATCCTCTTTATGATCTGGTCATTGTTTTAATTTCAAAGGAGCAACACACTCAGTACTTCAGTCTATTTAAAGCATGTTGATTGGAGTATCAGAGCATCCCTGACACTGTGACATGAGTTTCCAGATTCAGTCTGTCCATGTATTGTTGGTGCTTTTTTATTTTAAGAAACAAAGATATGTATTCCCACTGTTTGCTTGTTATAAAATGTATTTTTATTGATTTCAGAGGGGAAGGGAGAGGGAGAGGAAGATAGAAACATAGATGCTGAGAGAAAATCATTGATCAACTGCTTCCTGCACTCCCTACACTGGGAATCCAGCCTGCAAACTGGGCATGTGCCCTGACTGGGAACCCATTCGTGACCTCTTAGTTCATAGGTCAGTGCTCAACCATTGCACCACACCAGCCAGGCCCCATTATTTGCTTTTGATAAACTGACACTTTTGAACCTTTGAAACTATTTTCTTGCTTCCCACCACAGGGAAATACAGCTGACTCTTACAGTGAAAAGGAGATTGCACTGTCTCATCATCTAGCCCACCTTGAGGCTGGTGTAAAAAAAAAAAAATGCTGATGCCTACATAACATGTATCTCTTACGTAAATCAAACCTGTAATTCTGCTTGGCTGCCTCTAAGTCATTTTGATTCCTGCCAACAAGAACATTAATGAACCTCGTACCTTCACAGCCTTATTTGTGTGTAAGACTCCATTCCTTATGCCTCGTTCCAGAAGCTGCCCTGCTCCATCTGATAAAGTGGAAAGCTGGAGCAGGGCACACAAATTCAGAGCATTGCTTAAGCCCAGATTATTGTAGGCAGCATTCTAAAACCATCCATACACTAGTAATCTTGTCATGAAGAAGCATTTTATGAAATTCAAATTATTCATGTCCTTATTCTTCCTACTTTTATTCTGTTGACAGTGGTAAATATATTGTACCTTTTGCTTTGGGATCTTGGTTTACCTCTATGGATTTACAATTGTGGGAATATTCAAGAATAAGTAGTACTTCCAATGATAGGCTATAACAAATCCCAGAATGGCATGAGAAAGATATAGGAAGTATGGTAAAATGGACATAAAAATATAAAAGAATATAGCCCTAGCTGGTTTGGCTCAGTGAATTGAGCATCAGCCCTCAGACAGAAGGGTCCTGGGTTCAATTGCAGTCAAGGGCACACACCTCGGTTGCGGACTCAAACCCCAGCCCTGGCCCTGGGCCCAGGTGGGTGCAGAAGGCAATCAATCGATGTTTCTCTCTGTCTCTCCCCGCTCCCTTATACTCTCTCTAAAAATCAATGGAAAGATATCCTCAGGTGTTAGCAGCAGCAATGACAAAATTGTTTCTACATTTCTCTACACTAGAAACACCTGGAGATACATCTCTATAATTCCATACCCCAGACCACACTCCAGACCAATTACATCACACTTTCTTGGGGTGGGACATGAGTGTTTGACTCCTCAGATGATGCCAGTGTGCAGACAAGCTTGGGAACCACTGATTTAGACAACCACTCCATGATTGCACGAGAGCTTAGCTCTAGCTTCTCGTGGACTCCCGCAGCCCTTGGCGCGAGGCTCTCTGCTGTCCAGATTCACCAATTTTGCCAACTTTGAGCCTAAGCAGGGGCACAGAATGAGAGAGAATTTAATCAGACAACAGTTAAGCATCAAAACTACAGGTGGTTATAACATAGTTGATTTGCAAATTTTTAAAGTAATTTTTATTTGTAATTTTTCCTGACAACAAAAACTGCATCACAGATTTGATTTTTTCTGTTTTAGTCTCAGATACCAGAAGCTTATGGCTGTTGGTTTTATCAGACTGCCCCTCCAGGGTAACATTTTTGTCATGCTTTGGGTGATTGTTTTAGAATTCCTTCTTTGAGTTAGTCATCTTTAAAATACCTAACTCAGAGTGAGAATTGTCCATTGGCCTTGTTTAAAGAAACACAGTTTGACACTGAGACAGGCATTTAAAATTGTATTTTCCTTATATATACAGCTCACTGCTTATTTATGTAATCTATCATTGCCTTCCCACAAACTGAGGGAAGCTTGATTTTAGAGGTAACAATTGTTTACTCAAAGGGACCAAATATACATAGTTGATACCTTTTATCATAATTAGCATTTTTACAAGTAACCACCATGCTGGCCTATAAAATTTTAGAGCTAATAATGTAACCCAATAAAACAATGATTTTGCTGTATCTTATATAATAAAAGGCTAATATGCAAATAGACCGAAGAGTGGTACACCGGTCACTATGACGCACACTGACACAGCAGCAGTGCTAAGGATGTTCAACTGACGGCTTAGGCAAGGGCTCCCAGACTGCATGAGGATGCAGGTCAGCCTGAGAGATCCCCTCTCCCCTCCCCTTTCCCAGTGCATGAATTTCATGCACTGCGCCTCTAGTGTGTGTGTGTGTGTCTTGAGACATTAAAGGAAATAAAATTGCAAGTGAAGCCCTGGCTGGTTTGGCTTCGTTGATAGAATTGGCCCTGAAAGGTTGTGTGTTTGATTCCTGTCAAGGGCACTACCTCATACCTTAGTTGCAGGCTCGATCCCTGGCCCTGGTTGAGGCATGTGCAGGAGGCAACCAGTCAATGTATCTCTCACATTCATATTTCTCTCTCTGTTTCTCCCCCCCCCCCTTCTACTCTCTCTCTAAAAATCAATGGAAAAATATCCCTGGGTGAGGATTAACAAAAAAAATTGTAAGTGAAGCTGCTGGATGATTGAAATTATCTGAATATCTTTAAAGAATTAACAGGTAAGCTTCTTGCTATGAGTATTTAATTAATTTTAAACCCTCTTTGATTAGAAACCATTTACACTGAATTTCTGGCTTAGTGTTCAATTAAAACCATCTATACTATTCTGCTCAGGCTCTGGATACTAATCTTGCTTTGGTTACCTCCCTCTGGTCACTGACTGCTGCTGAAGTGTAGGAAAAGAAGGCATATGACTGCATCTAATTCCTCATATTTGTTAGAGGAAAATCTTTGGGGGAAAAGTTTACTTAGAAAATGCCTGTGGTAATTAAATATGGAACTGCCATTTGACCCAGTGATCCCACTTGGAGGAATATTTCCTAAGAAACCTGAACCACCAGTCAGAAAAGATATATGCACCCCTATGTTCATAGCAGCTCAATTTACAATGGCTAGGATCTGCAAACAGCCCAAGTGCCCATCAGTAGATGAGTGGATAAAGAAGCTGTGATACATTTACACCATGGAATACTCTGTAGCAGTAAAAATGAAGGATCTCTTACCCTTTGAGACAGCATGGAGGGACCTGGAGAGTATTATGCTAAGTGAAATAAGCCAGTCAGAGGAAGACAATTATCACACAATCTAACTCATGTGGAATCTAAAGAACAAAATAAACTGATGAACAAAATAGATCTAGAGACATCGAAACATGGAACAGGCTGATGAATCTCAGAAGGATAACAGGTGGGTGGGTGGGAAGAGATTAACCGAAGAATTTATGCATAAACCATGGACAAAGACAATAGTGTGATGAAGGCCTGGGAGTGGGTGGGGGGGGACAGGCTAGAAGGAGTCAATGAGGGGGAGAAGGAGAACATCTGTAAAATTTTCAACAACAAAGATAAATTTTTTAAAAATGCCTGGTGATTGCGGGGGCCATGGGGATGGGTGGAGGTGAAAGAGTTAGGTATAAAGGGGATAAATGGAGATGGAAAAAAAATATTGTAATATGTGTGTATTTTGTTTTATTCAGAATTTATTCTACACATAATCATTTGGGCAGGGTGGTCGAAGTAAATGAAAATGCATGTTTGTCTTATTAAAGCCAAAAGATGAGATGTTGCAGTTTTTTACTAAAATTACTGTTTTTTTCATATGACAATTTAAGGAAACCAAGGACAGCTGTGGTGTGTTGAGAGCACAGGAGCCATGCAATCGGAAGGCCTGGGGTTTAAATTCAAGTTCATCACAGATGTAAGGTGATGTTATTTTTATCCCTCCTCTGTTTTGTCCTAGAACACATTTGCTTCTTTGCCATAAAAAACCCCAAAAAGGTTATGTACTGAATGTCACTCTTTTATTTCATTATAAGTGAGGCAACCCTGGTATAGATAAGCCAAACTAATCCCAATGAAATGAGATTTGATTTTGAAATAGTCTTAGAATTTGTATTCGAATGAAAGTGATATTTTGGGAAATTCTAATTCACAGTCACAGTACTGTTGGGGAACAAAATTGTAGTCTATAATTCTGTTAGCTCATGTTCTTAAGAGTATGTGGTTATAGAATTTGGGGAAATATACTTTGAGTCAAATGATGGGCTATAACATGGATATTACTTAGGTAGAATAATGCAACTTCATTATAAGATTGTTCTATATATATATATATATATCTGTCTTTTTCCTTTCCTCCATTTATCCACAATCGCCTTTTTCAGAAGCAACAATTAGAGGAAGTATTAACTCGGGATGAAATAAAGTACTACCCTAAAATGAGATGCCTATTTTCTTTCAGTGTTTATCTTTGCCAGGATAAAGAGGGGCAAATAAAAATGTTGCTTTTAAGGCCTTGATTCTGGATGTTAGATAAAGTAGACAGAGTGTTGACCACATGTGACATAAGCAGCGCTGGTTATTTTAGCAAGCTTCGGATCAGGGTTTGCTTGAAATAAGCTGTGCTGTGGATAAACCTTTGAAAGACCCAGGAGTGAACTGTATTGCCCTCTATATTCTTCCCACCAGAACATTACTTTGTGATATTGATTTTGAAAAATGAAATTTAACTTCTAAGAGCACAGATCAGATTCAGGTATTCTTAAATATGAAATTGCTTTTGACCTACCCAGGGCTATAGAATAATGATAATCACAGAGGGAAGAATAAAGTCATGGTACAGATTTTTCTGTGCTCCTTTTAGTAAATCTATTTGAGAGTGTAAAGGTGGGCAGTTGGTAAACCCAGTTTCTTTATTGTGTGATGCATCAGTTTGATGCTGTCAGTCTGTTACCAAGGTTTGTGTTGGCATCGTTGCTGTGAAAGAGGCTCCGAGGATATTGTATCATCAGTTTTTAGATGTTGTTATGGGTTTTATTCAGAGCAGATGGAAGGGTAACACAGTAGCCTAGTATCCAATGTAGGAGCGTGGAGAAAAATAGGCTGATGAAGGCTTAACTCAAGTCAGATCATTTTTATTTAGGCGGGCACAGCTGGATTAGTTTAGGGTTGTGTTTTTTGTTTGTTTTTTCAAATAAGCCAATTTTTTTCTAAGATTAGAATCAACATTACTGGTGGGAGCAGGAAACTTAGGGGCAGGACAGTAGGTATAAGATCAAAGGACAGCTGCTTCTGTGGCATAGCTGTAAGGACAGGAGGATGCCCATGTTTCTCAGGGGCTGCTATTGCAGTTACATCAGCATGTGTCAGTAGACAAAGGAGGGATTAAGAATATGTACCATGCCATTCCACCATCAGCCAAAAGCCACATAATTTTCATTATAGAAAATAGTACATTTTGGTGTACTTTTAAACCCTTATTTCTTTCATTTTTAAAAAATACATTTGAAATCTTAAGTATGTGCTCAACAGAAGAGTAGGGAAACAGGATTCCAATATAGAACCATTCTTCTCTTTTTTCCCTTGAAGCCAATAGGGTTTAGTGTGTGTATTATACACACATATATGTATACGTATGCATTTAATATATAGCATAGTAACCCTTGGGTTTTTAGATGTGTTTTACTGTTACTTATAATGTGCTTATTTAAAAAGGGATAACATAACATGTTTTACAAATGATCATAAGAGTAAACACAACCCTTGTAACCGCCACCCACGTTAAAACAAACAAAGGTGACGACTTTGGCCAGCATGTCAGAAGCCTCGTGGATCTCTTCCCAAATACATCCCACTTGTCCCCTTTCCTCGAGGATGCTGTAACCTCGCTCTGTAGGTATTCGTTTCCTTGCTTTTCATCTTACCACGTAAGCATGCACCACGTGCACCAGAAACACCCATATAGTTCAGGGTTGTCTATGGGGCAACTCTATAGAAATGGAATCATAATTGCCCTTTTCTTTCGACTCATTTCTTCCCTTTGTTATCCACATTGTGGAATGTAGCTGTGGTTTGTTCAGTTTCATAGCTCTGTAGTATTCTGTTGTATAAATCTACCACAGTTTTTTTTATCCATGCTGCTGTGTTGGACATCTGGGTTTTTTACAGTTTGCACCTACTACATATACTGTTGCTATGATTATTTTTTTAATATATTTTATTGGTTTTTTACAGAGAGGAAGGGAGAGGGGTAGAGAGTTAGAAACATCAGTGAGAGAGAAACATCGATCAGCTGCCTCCTGCACACCCCCTTCTGAGGATGTGCCCGCAACCAAGGTACATGCCCTTGACCGGAATCGAACCTGGGACCCTTGAGTCTGCAGGCCAACGCTTTATCCACTGAGCCAAACCGGTTAGGGCTGCTATGATTATTCTTAGGCTGTCTTTTGGTGCACATGATATGGCAGCAAGCAATGAAACTGTATTTTCCTTCATTCACATTTAGTGAACCAATAATCTAATGAAAGGAAAGCAACCACTGTCTGGGTTATTCTAAGGTGGTAGGTGTTTTCTAAGCATAGAGATGACCATTTCCACCAAAGTGAATGAAAAATAGAGTGTCTGGGATTGTAACTTTGCTTAAGACTCACCTCTACAGTTAGTTTTTATCAGGAAAACAAAATACTTTTGTTTTTAAACTACCTCTGGCATCATTTCTAGAATTCTGAAATTATCAGAATGAAATGTCCTTAGAGGGTAGAGAGTGTATCTTACATTTCTTTTTCGTTCTTCACAAAGACCATGGCAATGCTGGAAAGATGTTAAGTCCCTACTACATGTACATTCCCTCAATAAGTATACTCCAGAGTGAAGTTATTTGTGCAAAAAGGGTCTGATTTTCAAGGAGCAGGTCCTTAAAAGGGGGCAGGAGTGATTCCCTTAACTTAAATGTTTTTCTGTTTTGAAAGCCTCTTTCCTGACAGATGGAAAAATACTAGCTTGGATGAACCAATGTAATAATCTGTCTTCCCCGTAATTTTTTTTTTAAACCATATTCTTACATGTCCTAAGTACAGCTAATATTTGTGTACTCCTGAGGTCTTTTCAAGTTATAATTTGGGCCTTTTGTTTGCCTTTTGAAATGGAAGACAAAATAGAAAATACACTAAGAGGCAAGTTTATCACTTGTGGTGGCTTCTATTTTAAAACATCTGCATTTTAAGGCTGGACCAGGTAGGGCCAGATCATGGTATTTTGATTCAGTATTCTCCTATTTATATGAGCTTCATTCTGAAACTTTAGCAAAATGGAAATATTTGTAACAGTATTCTGGGTTATCTGAAGTCTTGTTCCTGTTTACACAAAATGACCATTGGCCTAATGCAGTTAACAAGAACACTTCACAGCTCACTCAAGAACTAGTTCAAGTGCTGAGGAAAAGCCATTTTAATTGAACAATTACTTCTCCAGAATCAGGCTGGCTGAGAACGCGGCTTCTTGTGAATTTAGCACACTACCCATACACAATTGGTTTTGCTCCTTTGCTTGTAACAAATGTCTTTGAATTCTTTTTTGCAATGAAAAGATTCATATGGTTTGTCTCCCTTGGGGATTGTAACTTTCAAAAGATGCCCTTAAATGTATTAGTACCTTATTTAAACTATTTGCTTCCAAGATGTGCAGTACTTTGTACAAAGAGTAAGTTACGAATCCCCTGGACACACTGGAGGGAAATGCTCCGCTGGGTTTCCAACTGTTTTTCTGTGGTCGGTTTATAACTTGATGCCCAGCTTCTTGATAGACTCGCCGCTCACAAGACAGTTCCCTTTCATGTGTTTTCCATGCTGATAGAAGAAACACTATGTATGTGTCTTAGGCTGTTGGGGCCACTATGAAAAATTGCCATAGTCTGGGTGGTTCAAAACAGCAGAAATTTATTTCTTACAGTTCTGGAGACTGAGAGTCCAAGATCAAGGCTCTGGCAGATTCACTGTCTAGTGAGGGCCCACTTCCTGGTTCATAGACAGCTTTCTTTCTGCTATAATCTCTCATGGTGCAAAGCTGTCTCTCTCACATGGGCAGTAATCCCATTCTTGAGGCTCCACCCTCCTGACCTAATTACGCCCCAAGCTTCATCTCCTAATAACATTACTTTAGGGGTTAAGATTTCAAACTATGGCCTTAGCCAGTTTGGCTCAGTGGATAGAACCTTGGCCTGGGGGCCCCGGTTCGATTCTGATCAAGGGGTCAAGGGCACATACCTTGGTAGTAAGCTCCTCCCCAGCCCAGGCCCTGGTTGGGGGCACGTGCAGGAGGCAACCAATCTATGTGTTTCTCTCAAATGGATATTTATCTGTCTTTTCCTCTCTCCTCCACTCTCTCTTAAAAAAAAAAAATCAATGGAAAAATAGCCTCAGGTGAGGATTTACAAAAAAAGAAAAAGATTTTAAACAATTTTTTGTGGGGGAGAAGAGCGTGAGGTGGGGAGGCACACTAACATTCAGACCATAGCAGTTAGCAAACACCAGTAGAAATTTCTTTTTCCTGCACAACATTCTCTTGGTATTTAGAGAGAAGTCCCCTTAAAGTGCTTCTATGAGTCCAGTGAAAATATCTTTTCAACTGATATCTTTGAGAGTTTGAAATATTTTCTTGACAGCTTACAGTTTTTATAAATCTTGCAGGGAAACATTTTAGATTATGTTATGAAGTTAAAATTTAGATATTAAAGAAGTGGAATAGTAGCTAAGAAAATGTGTCAGTTTCCATGTTGGTGGTAAAGAGCTGGCATGTGTAGGAAGGTATTCAAGCAAAGGAATCTATACTAATAAAAAGGTAATATACTAATTAGACTGAACATCTTCCAGACGACCTTCGGACAAAGCCATGGTGTCAGGGCTGAGGCAGAGGCAGTTATAGGTTATCAGGCAGGCAGAGAGCAGTTAGAAGGATCAGGCCGGCAGGGGAGAGCAGTTAGGGGGATCAGGCCAGCAGGCAGGTGAGCAGTTAGGAGCCAGCAGCCCCAAGGGTTCCCCGACTGGAAAGGGTACAGACCAGGCGGAGGCACGCCCCCCCAACCCCCAACTGCACAGATTTTTGTGCACCGGGCCCCTAGTGTCATAATAAAAGTGGTGTTTAGCTCAAACTGTTTTGGCTCAGTGGATAGAGCATCGGCCTGCGGACTGAAAGATCCTGGGTTCAATTCTGGTCCTATTTGATGTGCCTGCAACCAAGGGTATGTACTTTGGTTGCGGGCACATCCACAGTGAAGAATGTGCAGGAGGCAGCTGATTAATGTTTCTCTCTCATCGATGTTTCTAACTCTCTATTTCTATCCCTTCCTCTCTCTAAAAAATCAATAAAAAAAAATATATATATATATATATTTTTTTTTAAGTGGTGTTTAAAGGAGACTCCACCAGCAGCAGGCCAGAGTCAAGAACAGCTACCCTTCCATGAGGTTGCCCCAGACTGCTCTACCCATGCTGTTTTCTGAACCCCTATAAATATTATTCCATATGTAAGCAATAATAGATGGGTGGGTCAAAATAAAATGCTTTAGTAGCAAATATAGATTAATTCACCCTAATAGGACAGCTTTGATTGAAATTCACATGGAAAATCTTGGATACATTTTTTCCCCTGGAGTTAGAACTTTTAACATGTTAATTCTTATCTTGAGGATGTAAGAGGAGCCTTATATTTTGAAGGATGCTAGTGTTTTAAGGAACAGGGTTTGTGAAACACTGAGTTAAACTATAACATAATGTATTTAGGTAAGAGGTAATTGAAAGTGAGAATGTACACTAACAGCGTGAAATAAGAATGGCCTTGGAGTCCCACTTTTGTGTGTCTTCAAGATTAGAAGTTACTCCCTCTAAAACAGAGGCCTCCCTTGACAAGGCAGTAGCAGAATCTTAAATGTCTTTTCTGCATCTGTTGAGATGATCATATGTTTTTCTTTTTTAGTTTGTTTACATGATGAATTTCATTGATTGATTTTCTAATGTAAGCCAACTCTCGCTGCCTGTATTTCTGGGATAAATCCCACTTGGTTATGGTATATTTAGTATATTGTTGATTTGGTTTGCTAAAATTTTGTTTAGAATTTTTACATCTATGTACATGAAGGGTATTAGTTTATAATTCTTATTGTAATATCTTGGTCTAATTTTTGTTATTGCTGTAATGCTAGCCTCATAAAATGAGTTGAGGAGTATTTCTTCTATCTTTTGAAAGAGTTTGAATAGAATTGTCATCTCTCCGTTAAATGTTTGGAAAAATTTACTCTGAAGCTATGTGGGCTCGGGATTTTTCTTATGGGAAGGTTATAAACTACTACTAGTATTTCTTGAACAGATATACAGTTTGTACACAAAATCCTTTAGTTTTATTCTTTTCCATATTTGTAATTCCCTTGTCTGACAATGAGAAATCTCTCTCCCATTATCTTGAGTATATTTACTTGATTAATTCCTGTGTATGTAATAACCAATCTCCCTTTGCCATGCTGCCCCATTCCACATTCAGATGCCCTCTTTATCCCACTTGGGCTCCGACATCCTGCCCAGGACTGCAGCTGCCCCTGTCTTCCAGGCCTAACCTCCGTGGATGCCCTTCTCACCCGCCCAGGTTTCACACTCGGCCAGACTACTCCATTGCATGGACACCTCCCCACTTTCTGCTATCATCCATTTGTGAAATTGTTCCTGCCAACTGGGTCCATTTTATTCCACTTAAACTTCATGTTGTCTTGGACATAATTGGCAATTAATAAATACTTAATAAGACTAAAAAGAACCACATTTTTAAGTGGACATATGCTATATTGACACTCTACAAAAAGGTGTTAGTATTATCAGAATTGCCAGCATTTACATTCCATCTCTGCTGTTAACTAATTCTGCAGCCATGGACAAATTAAATTAATTTCTTTGAACTTCTATTTCCTAATCTGTTAAATAGGATGATGAAGGAAATAATTATAAGAATGATAATAAATAGCACATGATGCCTACTCTGCACCCAGTGCTATGCTAAGGATAACATATATTGTCATCTAATCTTTAAAATGTTTTTTGGAGGAGATACTATTATATTCATTTTGCAGAAGAAAAAACTGTCTTTCGAAGGAGGTGCCATTATCTGGCCCTTTTTATAGATGAGGAAACGAAGCACAAAAAAGTAATCCATACAAAGTCATGTAGAGTTGAAATTCTAGCGGAGTTGAAATTCAGATATTATAACGCCGAAAGCAATACTGACCAACACATCTTAGTATGTGGTGAGCTGTAGTAAATAATAACCTTTTAATGTATTAAGTGATTAACTGTAATTGCTCTGAGTCACTATTACCAGGTCTATGACACAGGAACAGTCTGGCACTGCCCAATAGCAGGAAGATGAGCCATTTTTAGCTAGAATGCTAATTGGAGGTAGTTTTTCTTACTAGACAGAGTTTAAAACCCTCTTTATTTATTCCACATTGGTAAAGGAGACATTTTTATGTAGAACAAATACACAGACTCAGAAGATGTTTTCAGTCCATAGAAGATGAAGAAAAGAATTAATGGTATCCTAGAGAGAAAAGAATAAACAAGGAACCTCAGAGCTGGAGAAAGTAGCGCAGTGGTTACCAGGAGAACAATAAAGACTTGAGAAGCATTTATCATTCCAGTTCAGCATTTAATAAAGCCCAAAGCTCACCATTCCATTAACGTTAGGATGGATCTGTCAACTTGGCACATGATAGGTGCTCAATACATGCTTGTTAAATTTATCTGGCAATCCTTTAAAAAGCTTAAGTCGAATTTCCACTTAAAGGCACAAACCTAAAACAAAAGGGAGAAGAAGGAAGACAATAGTCTCAAAATTTTGGAAGCTGAAAAACATATAGGAACTGACTTAACAGACTAGAGAAAAGTTATCCTAAACTGTCAGTGAGGAGAATTCATGGAAATTCAATTTACATTGCAAAACCCCCCAAGATCCAGGTATCTCTGGAAAGTGAAGGTGAAGATGAAGGTGAAGGTGAAGACGGGTTAAGGCTTCACTAACAGTGTGTTAATGAAGCCATTATTCTTTGTTCCTTTCCCATCTGGCACAGCAACAGTCCTTGCTTTTCTCAGGTCCCAGACTGTTGGCTGTCAACATACACCTGGCAGAAAAAGGAACTCTTCTCTGGGAGAAGATTTTGACATTGGGAATCTCCCAAGGAATAGGCCCAGCTAAATGGCCCGACAGTGAAGAATACAGTCAACAAGCCACATTGTACATGTGCAGCTTCTAATCAACTTTCGGTGGACAACTTGTGGTTTGAGCAAACAGCTAGTACAACTGTGATGCTCAGAAAATAAGAGATGCTTTTACATTCATAAAAGAAGAGCATGACGCTATGTTAGAAATAAAACATTCAGAGAGCTAAGAAACAAACTTTTGGAAATGAAAATTATGATAACAGACATGAAGGGAGTTTAGATGAATTAGAAGATAGATACAGAAGGTTGAATTTAGGAATTATCCCAGAAAGTTTATAAAATAAAAAGATGAAGATAAAGAAAGTAGGAGAAAAAAATGTAAAATTAGAACTCCAATCCAGAAGACTATATTTACCTAAGTAACAGATGGATAAAATGTATGGATGAATTTTAATAATTTTATCATAAGTGGGAAAAGTAAATCTCAAATATATATAGTACAGCATGATGTGCTTTATATAAAGTTTACTTTCTCTAGTATTTCAGTTTGTTCTTAGTGAAAGGGTTGGTCCTAATTACAAAGTTGGTCATTAAAATGAATTCCCAAAATTTACTTTTTATCTACTGGCTCTGTTTATATGTAGGAATACATATAGATGCAAAGAAGTAATATAAAAATAAAAGTAAAGAAATGACAAACACAAGATGCAGGACTATGGTTAAATAAGGTAAATGGTAGCAGAAAGGTGGATTGATTGTGGATGGGGAAAAGATGGTTACAGGTAGGTTATTTTCAAGGCTCTAGCTTTCAGGTGTCAGTTCAAGGGCGCTAATTGCACTGTTAAAAACAGCTAATTAAATAAGTAAAAGAGGGCTATGCACAGACAGTGATAAGTATCTGTCGTGAATTATAATTAATCCATATTTGTGTACTTCAGGTTCAATTTTAAGAAAATAATTTAGGGAGGAAAGGAAATGTAATCATGTATATTATGTGGCACAAACAGGATAGCATTTAATTTGGGGATGAAAAGTGTGTGGAGGAACAGGAAGTAAAAGATAACTAAACCCTCCTAATCTGGGAAATTTATAGATAATACCTACTATTAAAAGTCAAAAGTAATCACATTACTTAGAACTAACAAAGTAAACAAAATCTGCTACAAGAATTCAAAATCATTGGTTGGAAGTATGGTGATGGTGTTGGAAGTGACAAATTAAGTTGATATTTGTTACAAGTTTTTAAAGCTGTTGGATTCTTTAAACAGTTGATAAAATTTGCAACTGATAAAAAATGAAGTTTAAAAAAATAAAAAGGAGTTACCAGGGCTAATTAAAATGAAAAAAAAAAAAAAAGCATAAGAGGAAATAATGGAAACTCATTCCTGAAAGGTATTTTGACAGGAAATTATCCTATAAGTTGATCTGTTATATCAATCAATTGATTTTCAGCCAATTTCTTTGCCATTTCCACAAGGCAAAGACATGCTATGCCTGCTTTTCATTTTCTTTAGAAAGCTAAAAAAAGTATGTGCTGTTCATGTGCATGGATTCCCCTTACATGGATGGCTATAGTGCTCAGCCCTAAAATTCAGGAAAGAGGTTAGACTTTTATTTGGGAATGATGAGCTTCATAAAAACAACAAAAAACAAAACAAACAAACAAAACCCCAGCCAAGATATTGTTCTGATTAAAAGGGAAAAGCTCCATACAAATAATTGAAAACTTAACGAATTTAATAAAAGAGTAACATGCAAATTAACCATCACTCCGAGACACCTAAGCCATGACCACCAGCCAATCAGAGCAGCTGTATGCAAATTAACCCAGCCAAGATGGCAGCCACAGAGCTAGAGCAAACAGGAGGCTTCCATTTGCAATGGAGGAAACTGCCTATCTAGGCCGACTGGGCCTCTGCTCAAGGCAACAATGTGTCAATAATAGAAGCCATGGAGCTGAAGCAAACAGGAGGCTTTGTTGTCTGCCTAGGCCTCCACTCAAGGCAACAAAGTTTCAATTATAGAAAATAAATAAAAGCCAGAAACCTGCTTCCAGCCAGCCTCGCTGACGTTGGGCCAATGGGAGCTGTGGGCAGCCTGAAAATAGCCCTCAGCCCCTCACCCAGGACGGCCATACTCCCGTGGGGGTGAGGGTCCCCACTGGGGGGGTTGGCCAGCCTGCAAACAGCCATCAGCCCCTCACCCAGGCTGGCCAGGCACACCAGCAGGTGGATCCCCTGAGGGGTCCAAGCCTGCAAGAGGGCACAGGCCGGGCTGAGGGACCCCCCCAAAGTGCACAAATTTTTGTGCACCGGGCCCCTAGTTATTTGATAAACAGAAAACTAGAAAAATAATTGTTAAAATGATGTTAACATTGTTAAATACTGAAAAAAGGATTACCGGTACTGTAAAACTGCAAAGAAAAAAATCCTGTTCTACACTTCTGATGGAAACTATACTTTCGTTCAGGCATGTTTAGTAGTTACCTAGGCTGAATTTTTGGCAATGTGTCTGTTAGCCAGTGTGTTTTATCTTCTAGTTACTGTATTTCAAACTTGGCATTCAAATACAACTGTCGAGATCCTAGATGTGAGGATAAGGCACCATTTAGAAGCTGTCTTCTTTGGCCACTGAAACAAAAAGTATTTAAAACCACAGTAAAAGCTGAGTTTTCACAGAACTTTTAATCATTCTGTATTTTAGTTTTGCTAACGCTAAGAAATAATCATTCTAAGGTACTCATTAGAGTTACTCCAAAAAGCAATTAAGATGACTGTCAATGGCAGTCACCTTTTTTAAAAAAAAGGACTGTTTGATTGTTACATATTATGATAAGCACAAAGGAAAAGTGAAGTTGAGATTCATATCAAGGTAGGAAAAGGATTGTTCCAGCTTTCTAGAGTAGAGTCTGAAAAGAAGTTGTCATTTAACTAAAAGGAATGAGCCATCTAATCTAATAAAAGCGTAATATTGAAATTGACAGTTTCTCTGGGATGCCTAAGCCACGCCCACCAGCCAGTCATAGCGGCTGTATGCAAATTAACCCAGCCAAGATGGAGGCCAGAAGTCACGGAACTGGAGTAAACAGGAGGCTTCCGTTGCACCAGGAGTAAACTGTCTGCCTAGGCCTGCTGGGCCTCTACTAAGGCAACATTCTTTCAATTGAAGCCACAGAGCTGAAGCCAATAGGAGGCTTCGTTACTTGCCCAGACCTTGGCTTAAAGCAACAGTGTATCAATTGTAGAAAATAAATAAACCCCAGAAACCTGCTTCCAGCCAGCCTTGCTGGGACATTGGGTCAGTGGGACTATGGGCAGCCTGAAAGCCTGAAAACGGCCCTCAGCCCTGCACCCAGGCTACCCAGGCACCCCACTAGGGACTTGAACCCTGAAGGGACTGTGGGCAGCCTGAAAACAGCCATCAGCCCCTCACCCAGGGCTGGCCAGGCATGCCAGCAGGTGGACATCCCCTGAGGGGTTCCATACTGCGAGAGGGCACAGGCTGGGTTGAGGTACCTCCCGAGTGCACAAATTTTTGTTCACCGGGCACCTAGTGTGTATTATATAAGCACACATATACTTTTAAGTCTTGTGATATTTACTAAATACTTGTTATCTGCTAACTCTGTGTAAAATACAAAATATGCGTATGTTTTTGTGTTGACATATCCACAAAGCCCTAATTTAGGATTTTAGGTATAGTGAACCAGCTATATTTAGCATCCACCAAGTGAATATAGAACATACTTTGCCAATGTCATAAGCAATGAGTTGACAGGCCCCATGACATTTTTTGGTTACATGTTTTGAGTGACCACATTTTGAGTTACAAGGCTTACCAACCTCATGGCCATAAAAAGTTCTAACGCTCCCACCCTATTAGATATTGCATTTATATCTAGTGTATTCATTTCTGCCTCCACATTGGGTAACTAGGGAAACAATGATGTCACTGCTCAGTGTGGTACTTATTAACTTCTCAATTTAGTCTCATGGTCTTGGAAGCCTACAGCTATTTAATAAGTCTCACCTCCACCTCTGTAATAAATTCATACAACTTTTATTTTTTTAAGGGGAAAATCAGGGAAACCATATCATTCTGTTTAATGCATTGGTTGGAGGGAAATGTCTATTCTAAAGTGCTGTGTTTCTGAAAAATCATCTGTGCATTTGCAGGAGTAGTTTTTTGATAGACAGTGACAAGCTTGAGCCAGTTGTGTGACCCGAATTAAATGTTCCCCCTTGGACATGCTCTCCTGGGAGCAGTTGTCCTTCGGCCGGCCTTCACTGCAGCTGGTCTTCACTGCCCCCTTGCTTTAGATTTCAGAGGCTAGACCTCTATCTTGCGCTTCTTCCTTTTAATCTTCTTTCCAACTCCATCATGTTGGTAAAAAATAGTTTTTAGAAATAAACTGTAGCCAGGTATAACCCTGGACCTTAAAAAGCCATCTGCCCAGAAAATAGGATAGAAATGAGTTAGCAATCATTTCAGTGAAATAAATGAATGGGCACTCAGTACAACTCAGCAATCACTTGTCTAATATGTTTGTGTTCTTAGTTTCCAAAATTACTTCACTCTTCTTTTCTCAAACCTGCTCTCTTCAGCTTTTGACCTGACAATATAATTCACTGAGAAAATAAAACAACCAGATATGAATTACCTTATTTCTCCACCATAAACCATCAAACCTACCCACTTCCATTCCTGTCTGAACTCTGCCTTCCTTCTGCTTCTAGTAATGAAAGGCCAACCCTGACGCTTGGGCTTGAGATCCTGCCCCTCTCATTCTCAACTTTCTCCTCTCTCTTGCATGAGTTTTTCCTTCTCTGCTGGACATTTTCATCATCGCATGGGCTACTGCTGCCTTGTTTTAGAAAAGCCTTTCCTTGATTCGTCATACCAGTCTAGCTACTGGCCCATTCCTCTTCTCCCCAGTGACTGGCAAAAAAAAGAGAGTAGTCACCTGTGTTGATGCTGCTAAGAGGTTAAGGCTCACAGGATTTGGAACCTTGAGAAGGCACCTATAGTTCACTTATAGTTCACTGTCTCCTGCCTCTCCAATCAATTTTCTGCCCCATCACTCCTCTGAAACTGCTCTTGTCAGGGTCCCCAGGAATCCCATCTGCCACAAACCTGTGGGCCCTCAACCTGTTAGCAGCATTCAACACAATTGAATCCTTTCCCCTCCTTGAATACTGATTCTTCCAAAAGCAGAGCCTGAGACAAAGACTTGTATGTAGATGCTTTATTTAGGGAAAGATTCTAGCGAGCTATCACAGAAAAGGAGAGAAAGCCTACACAGGTTGTGTTATGGAGTTGGCCATGGCTATAGGCAATTGTGGAACCAATGCTTGATTCACAAGACCTTGGTTTATAAGACCCTGGAGAGTCTTATAAAATGTGCTTCAGAAGTGTCTGTCTGGGTGATAAAAGGGGAAGCTGTATCCATCAGATCTCATCTTCCTCAGCTCAGTGGTGGGGCCCCACAAGTGTTATCTTCCCTGTCCCAGCTCATGCAGAAGTGCCGAGTAGGTTCCTTAGGTAAAACCCTGCCGGTTTTAGCTGCCATGAATTCAGTGAATTCTGGTAGACAGTTTTGAGATCTATCCTCATCTGGCAGATACCCTGTAGCTTCTCTGTGCTTCCCAGAGCAGATTTTATGGTTATTGTTGGTTTGTTCCCACCCATTTACATTTTGGGGTCCATAGAGATACTTTGTCACCAAGTTTGAGTGCAAATGTAGTCCACAGATCTATGGTTTTGCTGTCTACTTGCTCTGTTTTTATGGAGGGATTTTGTTTTCATCAACATTCCATTCTCCCATAGCATTCTCAAGGAACTAGTAATTTTAGGCAATAAGTCAGCCAAATCTCTCTTTGAGTCAACTGTCTGGCTGTTTTATTTGAAATGATAAAGCTACTTTGGGTGCACTGACATGATCAAATTTACTTCTGTATGGCTCTTCCTGATAAATCAAACTTCTGGGTCTCTTTTCTTGGAGTCATATCAAAAATGACATCACAATGCAGCGCATATTGCTCCTAATTTAACACTTTTTTAGATGATTAGATCATAAAATGTTAGAGAAGTGATTCATATCTTTGTAAATCATTGTGTTAAAATACATGATTTCATTTAGTGCATTAATATTGTAAGTGCAGTTCAGTTTCTGACTTCATACACAAGTGCAAATGAATAGGCACATTTACCTCCTGATTAAATAAAAATAATGTTCCACATTGATGATTGAACAAACCAGGGCTTTAGAGAATTATTACTTAAACCTTTACCTGGCATTTTCTGCTCAACTTTCCATGCAATTTATTTCATGACTGAATTTCCCATGGCTTTAAAGCAATATTTACCCAGAACCTGTGGTTTTTAAGATAATTTAAGATTCCTTTGCCAGATCACTCTGTCAAATACAGCTTCTTAAGAACGTAACAGATTATGCTTCTAATAGTTTTATTGTTGAGTAGATGTTATATGATAGAGTTTATTTTCACTTAGACTTTTTTGTTCTAAATCAAAGTATAAAATGTCTTTTAAAAGTAATTTCAGTGCCATCATAGATTGAAGATGGATTGACAGAGGAATAGATAAATGTATAAATAAATGATGAAGCAAGTATAGAAAAATGTTCATTGTAAAATCTAGAGTATAAAGAGATGTCTTTCAACTTTGCTGTATGCTTGAAAATGTTTATAATGAAATATTAGGGAAAATAACATTATAAACATTAAAACTCTAAAAAAGAGAAATGGAAGACACTTTGGATTTCATTCTAGAATTCCAGTTAAAACTGAACAAACTTTGTAAAACCTAGAAGAATTATACTTTAAAACTGCCTTCTACGTGTATTTAAGCACATTTTAATAACTTTTTTGAAAGAAGTTTTTTAATTTCTAAGAGTATCTTTATCTCTACTTTCTTTCCTGATAAAATAATTCTTCAATATTATTTTATATTAGTTTCAGGTGTGCAACATAGTGGTTTGACATTTATATAATTTATGAAGTGATATCCCCATTAATTCTCATACCCACCTAACACCATACATAGTTATTACAATATTATTTACTGTATTTCCTGCGCTGAACTTTACATCCCCATGACTATTTTGTGACTACCAATTTGTACTTCTTAATCCCTTCACCTTTCTTACCCAGTCCCCCAAGCCTCCTCCCATCTGGCAGCCTTCAGTCTGTTCTCTGCAACTATGAGTCTGTTTCTTTTTTTTTTATATTGTTCTTTAGGTTCTGTTATGCCCAGATGTCGTGATCCCCAAAGACCACTGGGGAGCCTGAGTCCGATGCAAAAGCAAAGAGCCTTTATTCGAGCTAGCTTGAGCTCAGTCCCACACACACTCACTGACGCAGCGGTAAGGTGGAAAGAGAGCGAGTTTCAGGAGAAAAAAGGTTTTATAGGGGGTCTGGAAGTAGTGGGTGGGGTAACGTGTGTGGCCCCTGTTGATTGGTTGAGGGAAGGGCCAGGGTTTGGTTGCACAGGGGGCAGGATGCAGTTAGCCTAATCTGTATCCCTATTGGCCGGTTTGAAAAGGGGTGGGGGTTGAGCAAAAAAAAAAACGAGACAGAACAAAAGGAACAGTTTGGAGTCAGTCTTGCACCGCCCTTTCAGTTCCACATATAAATGAAATCATATGATATTTGTGTTTCTCTAATTTATTTCACTTAGCTAATACCCTCTAAGTTCACCCATATTCTCCTGTTTCTGTTTTGTTTATATTATTGTTTAGGTTCCACATATAAATGAAATCGTATGGTATTTGTATTTCTCTAACTTATTTCACTTAGCCTAATACTGTCTAAGTTCACCAATATTCTCCTGAATGGGAAGATTTCATTGAAAGAATTTCTTAAAAACAGTTTCTATCACTTCTTTACAGAAGGTCTCTATTCAAAAGAGTTTCAGGAAGTAAGTTTCCTTGATACAGGCTTAAAATAAAAGCTAAATTTAAAAAAACAACAACACATGTTTGAACCAAATGCCAGAGATGCTAGTGTAAACTGCAGTCCCTCCCTGCACACTCATGCACACTACGGGGCCTTGCCTTTAGCCAGAACAGTAAGGATATATTTGGTTAGGGGCATAGAGCTGCAAGATTTTAAAGGGATGATGTCGGCTTTACCAATCAGCTTTGCCACCTGCCCTTAGAAATGAGCTTAATCTCTCGGGATTAGAAAAATAAAGACCAGAAATCAGAACTCCTGAATCTCTGGGCACAAGCCGAGCTGCTGTGGAGCCTTCAAGTCCCAATGCCCAGAAAGTGAAGGTGGAGGCCATTCTACCAGCATGGCTGAATGCCAGGGGAGCCATGGCACCTTGAGGACTAGTAGTTTGAGGAACAGCCAAAAGCATCATCCTTGACATAGGCATTACTGACAGAGTGAGAGCCTTCAGCAGTGGGGCTCATTCAGCCAGTTTCCTGGCCAGTGGTGAAGACCTGTGACTGGGAGAGGAGAAGGTGGTGGACACCATGGGAGACTCCATGGCCCATTTCCTACCAGACCCCGGAGGCTCCCTTTGCTGGCTCACAGAACCAAATGAGGAATGCATTGCATAGATTATTGTTTGGAAATAAGTTCTCTAAAAGCAGAACCTGAGGTGGGAATTGTTCAAGTGATTGATTTGGGAACTGTTCTCAGGGGAAAGACAAGAAGGAAGCAAAATAGGGCAGGGGAAGACAGCCACCCAAGAATGAGTTCTCAGCAGGCGTTTGGTTTCAATCCAATCTCACACAAAAGCTCTAGCACCTCACAATTGGTCCCACCTGGAGGCAAGGGACTGGTTTTTAGAGTCTGTGTTTCAGCCAGTCATTGGCTGAAGTTTAGCTAAAGTGTAGAAGGTTGGAACAGCCCAATAAAGAGGTTCCTGAGAGCAATTATTTGGAGAAAAGGGAAGCTGTGTCTTATTAAAACCCAAAGCACAGTAGCAGAGCCCAGTGTAAAAGGAAGCTGGGCAGAGCATCAGGTAAGTCAATACCTGGTGCTGTATTCCTCTTTATTAGCTAATTTAGGCACAAATGTAAATGGGACCCTCACTGTATTAGGCTGTGACACCGGCTGTATTAACCAAATATTGATCTTAGATTAGCTTTAAGCATGTAGAATAATCAAAATGTTCCTGAGGTGAAGGCCAAAAATGGATTAAGTGTTTTTCCTCTGGGGACTATAACTTCATACTCATGGTTAGATTTTTTTTTTTTTTACAATATCAAATAAGCATCAATAGTGTAAAAAGAACATTGGATTCAGTTAGCTTACAGGGAATTCAACCCTGTTTCTGTTGCTTCTGTGGCTTTAGCTTTAACCCTCTCTGGGCTTTTGTTAGGTAAGGGACGATTGATATTTGCTACACCCTTATTGCTATTTTGCTTATTGTACTTATGAGGTAATAGGGATCCATTGAAAGCCTCAAACAGAGGCCAATGTTTCTAAGATTTCTTTGAGAAAGGTAAACCCCAGTAACCCCATGTGTACTTCCCAGAGGAGTGAGAATCAGGGAGAGATGCTAAGAGGCTGGCACAGTAATTCAGGCTTAAAGCAGTAAGGCCTTCCCTGCCTCCTCCCCCAGCTGGACTAGATTTCTTTAAAAAAGTTTGTCTATCTTCTTCCCTGCACAGCCCTCCCAAAGAACCTTGTAATTACATGTCCAATGTTCATTTTATCCACTAGGCATAAGGCAGGAACCATGCCTATTTCATCATCATTGCATACCCAGAGCTGGACACTGTCCGGAGAGGTTTGAATAAAATAAAGTCTAATTGAATTGATAGTGGGCAAGGAAAAAAAGATGAGGCTTGCTATCTGATGAAGGAAGGAGTCACAGGTAACTTTAAAGCTTTAAACCTGAGAGGACAATAGTAAGGAAGTTGGGGGGTTAGAGTATTAGTTTTCTATTATTGCAAAACAGATTACCACAGCATATTATATTAAAGCAATACACAATTTCTGTGGGTGAGGCCTCTGGGCACAGCTTAGCTGGATCCTCTGCTCAGGCTCCCACCAGCTACAGTCAAGGTGTCACTAGGTTGATGTTCTCATCTGGAGCTTGAGTCCCCTTCCAACTTTATCCACATCGTTGGCGGATTCAGTTCTTTGTGATTGCAGGACTGAGGCATCCGCTGTCCTTTCCCTAAGCAGTTCACAGTGGGATCACTTGCTTCATCAAAGTCAACAAGAGAGTGTCTTTCTTGCTTAGAGGATTTTCTTTCAGGTAAGGCCTGTACCCTCTTTAAGGGTCTGCCCTGATTAGGTCAGGCCCAACTAGGATGTTTTCCCTTTTGGTTAACTCAGTCAACTAATTAGGGACCTTAATAATATCTGCTGAGTTCCTTCACCTTTGCCATATTCTGTTGGCTAGTCACAGGTTCTGCCCACACAGAAGGGGAGAGGATGGCACAATGGATACCAGGGACAAGAATCACAGGGAGCCATCTTGGAATTTGACAAGCACAGCTCAGTCCTTGTCAGTTTGGAGTGTTGGTGGGAGACAAGAAGCTAATGATGGGTGGAAAGTCAAAGTTGGACTTGTAGGTTTGACACAGTTGATGCTTTCAAAGAGGAGAGCAAAGCACCAAAGACTCTTGGTTTGGGGAAGGTGTTTACTATTTAGGGAAGTAAAAGTACCTAGCAAAGTAGAGAAAGACCAGCAGAATGTAGGAGAGGAACAAATGATAAAATGTCACATAAGCAGGAAGGAATTTCAAGAACTGGGTGAGTTGAATGTAACAATCTTCAAGGAAAATGTTGGTAAAGCCATTCCTTTGACTGTGCAGTGACCTTAGAGAAAACTTGCGGAGAAGTGGTGATGTCAGAGTCAAGGTTGCAGAAGATGAATGGGGCAGGGGATGTTAAGAGGGGTAATTGGTCCAGGCCTGTGACAACTCCGTCAGTCAAGGCAGGGCTGGGCCCTGAGTCACTGCTTCTAGATGAAAATGAGCTTCCCCAGGCCTTTTTCAGTCTAGCTGTGCTTACATGGCCCTCAGTTAACTTTTCTTCTGGGATGTGTGAGGTAGCACCACAGTTTGCATGCTATTTTGGGACTCTTCTGGGTAAGACAAAATGAGACTTTCAGCACAAAACTCAAGTAATCTACCAACTAGAGGAAATCTGAGGTAGGGAGGGAGCCTTTCTTCTCTCTGAATAATTAAAAGTGAACTCTTCCCTATTAGTTCTGGAAGTTGAATTTTTAATGATGAGTAAAAATCTTTGCTTGGTTTCTTTTTGGCCAGGCCTCAACTTCTTTAAAGACAGGAGCCCAGCTGCCCTAGCTGTTTTGCAGAAACCAAGTAGAATTCTAAGGAAAAGAAATAGTAGGAAGGATTATGCAAGTTTTGGATCCAAAACAGCTATTTGAGGCTCTTGAAATAACCAACATTGAAAAGGGGTATCATTAATCAAATGCAGGGTTGCCATATAGAAGCTAAATTTAATTCTAATGTAACAAATCCATAAATGAAACTATTTCCCTTTATGATGTCCCAGGATTGTGTCCCACCTTCTCTCCTTCCATTCAAAAGATCAACTTGAAATAATTTCATCTTATTATGAGACCTATATAGCTAACAAAGGCTAACACAACAAGTATCATCTGATTCTATCCATATAGCAATAATATTGTCCAACTTTCTTATATCTTACTTTCATTACTAATTATAAATATTCACTTCTATCACAAAGCAATTTGCGTATTTTCTTTAAATATATTTTATTGATTTTTTTACAGAGAGGAAGATAGAGGGATAGAGAGTTAGAAACATCGAAGAGAGAGAAACATCGATCAGCTGCCTCCTGCACACTCCCCACTGGGGATGTGCCCACAACCAAGGTACATGCCCTTGACCAGAATCGAACCTGGGACCCTTGAGTCCGCAGGCCAACGCTCTATCCATTGGGCCAAACCGGTTAGGGCTACATAAGTATTTTCACCACTTATTTTTTCTTTATCATTTATCCCATGTTTAAAATTCCTGCATAGAAAAATGGGATTAAAATGGACAGCTCTAAGAGTTTATAATCATCTCTGCAGCCTGTGGTATGTTCATCTGACATTTTAAGTAGATTTTTTCATCATTTTAAACTAATGGGGTAAGTGCTGTGCACATTGTTGTAAAATGTATTTCGTGGCTCACTGAGCTTTTTCTGTCTTTAACTTTTCAATATATACAATTAGATTAAAAATTTGGCTGGTCAGGATAAGGAGAAATACTAGAGGGAAATGGCTCTTAATGGAATCGCCAGTGTGCCTGGGATTATAATTGAAACAGAAATGAACATCTTTCTCTGTAGGAAGTTTAAGAAAGGCTTTGTTCAATTTTTACATTGGAGATCATGTTATTGTAACCTGGACACCTAAACCCACTCCAGATTTGAAATGTGCCATTTATAAACATGCATGCCAAGTTTCCAGTGCCCTTTTTGAATGTTTGCATAAATTTGAACTTGCAGTGCCACAGTAAAGTACAGTTTCCATTGTATTGCCTTACCCACACCGCATGGGAGCTGCCTCTTTTCTCTGACATCGCTTGAATAGACGAAACATACTTTGACTCTGTTCCGGAAGAGGAATGTTTCTCGGCTCAACTGAAATGATTGCTAGGTATAAGCTGCCAACTTCATTTTCCTCCTGCAGAATTGTACATTTCTCCCTATTATAAAATGTGCTCGTAATAGAAATGAGACAGTTCCCAAGAGTGTGGTTATCCAAAGGTAATCTCAACCCAATCTGATTAGAAGCAAGTGGCTCATGCCTCAAAATGCTCCAGGGTATGATTATTTTATGATAACCATACTCTGTATCATGTCTTATTGATTAACTAATAAAGCGTCAGCTTTGCTATTTAGAAGAAATGCTGAGAAACCAAGGGGGATAACTGGTTCTAGAAAGGAAGTGATTCTTTCAAAACACCCCAACTGACTCTTGTGTCACCTTTTTACAACTTAGGGTGGACAGTGAAAGGTCATTGGTGGCCTATGTTAGTATCTCTTCACTGTTAAGATCATTCATTTGCTAAACCTGATGCACTTACGTGCATTTGAATGTACCCTAAACCGTTAACTCTCCGTGTTGTGAAAGCAGGATGGCATTCCTTTAAGGAATGCTGTATTTTGTTCCCATCATCCAGATGACTTCATTGCACAAGTCCAGGGAAATATAGATAGAACCTGAAAAACATAGCAACCAGCTTGTCTATGGAAGGCATATGCTGGTAACATCACCTAGCATTGGAGTGAGATGAGCATATGACTAGCAGGCAAGTATTTTATACCCAGAATAGCTTTTGGACTATCACTAGAAATGTGTCCCTTAGCACATAAGTCCAACATTCAGGCACCCATAAAATTCTTATGGCCCCCAAAGGCTGTGACTACACATCTATAAAAAAGGTGGAGTGGGGCAATTGAAGCAATTACCATTGGTGATTCAATTTAACAACCTCTTTTGTCACAATTACTTTATGTTTTCATTGTAAATATGAGCTTATGGCCCAAATTACCAAATCATTGCCTCAGTATTTCATTTCCTCTTACTATATAGACACAGCTAATATATTCAAATTGAAAATGTTCCAAAGAAATGGTGTCCAGCTCTAGTGTTTGTTGATGTATCTTTTTGATCCATTTTTAACTTTGCAAGAGATATAATCTAGTCACTGCTATAATAACTGATCCAGAGTCACTGGGTGCTCAGGTCCAGAGATCTCTTTCCCTCCTCAGTCTATTTCCTTGGCTGTGCATTTTTGATGTGGTCTGAACAGAATAACACTTTGAAAACCTATACATAAGGTTAGTTCAATTTATACATGTCTGCTTTAAGTATCCCACTATTCATAGAACCTGTGGTATTTTTATCTTCAAAATCTAAGTATTCTAGAATGGAATTTCTGTACATTTGCTAAAGAGCATTTTATTAGAACCTCTATCTTTAAGATCTGTTTAGAGTTTGGCAGGGAAGCCATCCAAACTTTTCAAAAAGACCTTAAAACTGATCATTTAACACAGCTTCCTGTTTACTTGGTGTTGTCTCTCTCCCTTTTGAAACAGGGTTTTAATGCTCATCTTTTTTCCCTCCTATGATAGTACATTTTTTAAATCAGACCTTTTGTTTGTTTCTTCTGGGTAGATGCATTCTTTCTAAATTATCTTTAACGATCTTGTCAGCAGGCTATGAGGACTGCCCTCTGTGCTCTCTAAGTTAAAGAAACAGGGAAATTTCAAAGACTGATGATGACATTTGTCCTCAGGAGAGTTGTACAAGAAGAGCTTTCCCCCTTTTTCTCCCAGAGAATAAAGAACTGGCCACTTTGCTGGTTCTGCCTTCTTGGATATTAGCAGGTTCCAGGATCCTCATGCTTTTCAACCGTAGATGGTTGAAGTTCTCATGTTTTTTCTCTTCTGCTTGTACTTACTTAAGGTTTTTCTTGTTTCATTCATTTGTTTCCTTTTTTACAATGAGAAGTGGAAATAATTTAGGTATATGTAAAGGTTATAAATGTTCTCCTACCTTCTTCTCATGTCTGGTGTCTGGTTGTTTCCTTTGGTTATGTAGTTTAGTAATTCCCTGTTTAAGTCAGCATAAGCTAAGTTATGCTGCTGTAACAAGCAACTGTGAAATTGTGTCTTCAAATAACAAGATTCATATTGAAATCATGGGTCAGGAAGATAGGCTCTGCCTCACTTAACCTCATTCTAAGACCTAGGCTACCAGTGGCATTGCTGGGCACTAGAGCAGAGAGAAAGAGCTCTGGGGAGTCTTGCATTGATCAACAGCCCTGGCCCAGAAGTAATACACATTACCAACATGATGCACATGATCCATTCAATAAGGGCTGCACCAAGGGGACAGACAGTACAGATAGGTCAGGGGTCTAGAGTGAGGGAGAGATGGAAACACTTGGTAAACTGCAGGAATGACTATCACATGCCCTCAACTAAAACAATAGAGTCATTTATGAAGGAGCTCATTAGTTTCTTTTCCCACATTACCTAATAAATCCTTACCACACCTCAAAACATCAGATTAGGGATGTTGTCATTGAACTTGAAAGCTCAAGGAAAGATTTATTAGTTTTCTATTTCTACACAAACTTGGTGGCTTAAAACAACATACATTTATTATCTCATAGTTTCCATGGATCGGAAATCTGGGTATGGGTTAGCTGGGTGTTCTGCTGAGGCTCTCATCGGCTGAATTCAAGCTGTCAGCAAGGGCTCTGAGACTTAGGTTCTTCTTCCACTCTTACTGGTTATTGGGAGAATTTTCTTCCTTGCTGTTGTTGAAGTCCCAGCTTCTTGCTGGCTGTTGGTCAAGGACACTCTGGTCACCCTCAGGTCCTTGCCAGATGGTCTCTTCTACAAGCAGTTCACAACGTGCTTGTTTGCCTTTTCAAGGCCAGCAGGAGAATCTCACTTCAGATCTCTCTGCTCTCTCGCATGAGTTCTTCTGATTAGGTCAGGCCCACCCAGGATCATCTCTCTTTCATTAATTTAAAATCAACTAATTAGAAATTTTGATTACATCTGTTAACCCCTCTGTCTTATAACATACTTGTGGAAGTGATATCCCATTATACATACAAGTTCCTCTCATACTCGAAGGGAGGGTGTTACACAGGATTTATACACCGGGGGCAGGAGTCTTGCTGGCCATCTTAGAATTCTGCCGACACAGACACAGGGGGACCACGTCTGCAATTAGAAGTGAATCTTAGAGCTGGTAGCATTTAAGATCATTTTAACTGGCTTCACAAAAAAATTTATTGAATTGTTCAGTGAATCATCATTTAAAACATAAAAAGGAGAGGGGGGAGGTGGGAAAGAAAAGAAGGAAACTGATGTTAAATGACTTCAAGTTGAGAGCGCCACAGGGCAGCGATGGAGCCCTGTGTGAATCAGATCAGCCTCCCAAATGCCAAGTTCCCCACTTGCTCCCAAGTGTTGCACTGACTCTTCAATAGAGATAAGCATGGCATTCTTAGATAGCCCTTAATGGTGTCTCACATTGTATCTCTTTTTGAGATAGCATTTCTTTTGAAGGTTTACTTTAAAGGAAATTACTGCATTATTCTTTTCTAAAGAGAAGAACATTGGTTGCTCTGCTTCTTACTCAACTGCCTAGGATGGCTCATTATTTTATAATATGTGCACAGTATTGCCCACAAGTAATTTTCCTTTTATTTTTGCCCACAAGGTGGAAAATTAAGGTTGAAATACAACTTTATTTTTGCTTTTCCCAGAAGAGGTGACAGTGTAGTTTTTCCTACCTGTTTTCACCAAGCAGTGAAATATTATTTTGGCTACAATTATTGACTCCTTCATCCTATCTTGGCAAAAGTTTTATGTAGAGAGTCTCCTGCTCTTGTTTGTGCCCCAGAGGCCATCCTAGGATCTTGTGGGATGGAGGGATATTTCCTCCCAGAACCTTTGTGACCTGGCCTTTCTTCCTGTCGCCATTCTCAGATATGCCTTTGCATGTTCTTCCTCTTTTTCTAACTGGAAAAGCTTATTCCAAATTTCTCGATAACATTTCTGCCCAGAAAGAAATAGAGAAGCTATAAGAAAAACTTGAGCCTCAATGGTTTTGGTTTTACTTTGGTCTTGAATAAGAACATTGGCCAAGGGATACTATACATTTTACGCGACTTCCTCTTCATTTCATTATTTTCTGTCTTCTTTAGGCCTTTTTTATCTATTCCAGTGTGATGAAGAATTTGTAGAACTTCGATAATAAAAACTATTAAGATTATCTGTTAGGTTCACTTTTACAGATCTTTCCTTCTGCCATTTTGTGATCAATACTTAAGATGATCTGATTAGATAGGAAAAGTGGTGGGGGTTTTTTTCCAGCTAAATAACCTTAAAGAATCTATATGGTCCTAAAGCATCCTTTCAGTATTTATTCAACACAAATTCCTGAGTGGGTACTATGAGCATAGCACTGCCCTGGGCATTTGAGACAGAAGAAACATCTGCTTTCTGCCTGCAAGGAGACTAGCTGCTGAAAAAAGCGTAAGTTTAAAATCATACAGACCTGAGTTTGAATCCCATTCTTCCACCTGCTAAATATGTATAAACCTTATACATATTACTAGAGGCCCAGTGCACAAAAATTTGTGCACTCTGGGGAAGGGGTCCCTCAGCCTGGCCTATACCTTCTTGCAGTCTGGGAACCCTTGGGGGATGTCCACCTGCTGGCTTAGGTTCGTTCCCCGGGGGATCGGGTCTAAGCTGGCAGTCAGACATCCCTCTGGAAGCCCGGGAGCCCTTGGATGTCCACTTGCCAGAAGGGAGCAGGCCTGAGCTGCAGTAGGATATCCTTAGCGCTGCTGAGGAGGCAGGAGAGGCTCCCGCCATCACCGCTGTGCTGGTAGTCATCAGCCTGGCATGTGGCTGAGCAGAGCTCCCCCTGTGGGAGTGCACTGACCACCAGGGGGCAGCTCCTGCATTGAGCAGCTGCCCCCTGGTGGTCAGTGTGTGTCATAGTGACCAGTCATTCCCAGTTCTGCCATTAGGGTCAATTTACATATTACCCTTTTATTATATAAGACTAGGGCCCCGGTGCGCAAAATTCATGCACGGGGGGGTGGGGTGAGTCCCTCAGCCCAGCCTGCCCCCTCTCACATATTGGGAGCCTTCAGGGGGTGTCCTGCTGACAGCTCAGGCCCACTCCCTGCTCCCCTTGGGGAACAGGCCTAAGCCACAGTCTGGCTTCCCTTTGTGAGAGATGACCAGGTTAATCAGGGGAAGCCACCAGCCCCATCACCCCGCTGCTGCAGCCACTGCCAGTCACCACAGCTACCAAGCTGTTTTCGTCAACACAGACTCCAGTCCCTTCACCATGAAGAAATGACAACTTTCTTTAGGCATTTTCAAGATGTGTCTTTCATAGGATATAACCTTTCTTTCTTTCTTTTTTATCCTCACCTGAGGATATGTTTCCATGATTTTTTAGAGAATGTGGAAGAGAAGGGAAAAACAGAAACATCAAAGTGAGAGGAACACTTTGATTGGTTGCCTCCTGCATATGCCCTGACCTGGCCCTGGCCAGGGAGGAGCCTGCAACCTAGATACATGCCCTTGGTCAGAATTGAACCCAGACCCTGCAGTCAGCAGGCTGAGGCATTATGCACTGAGCCAAACTGGTTAGGGCAGGATATGACATTTCTTAGCCCTCCAGCAGTGGACCTTCATTTTTTTTCTCCAGGAGTGTGGTGGAAAAACCCTAGATCGCCTTCTTGGATTCTTATTACCCAAGTTACTAAGAATATTACCAGTGGTATACAGGGAGCTTAGCCAATGAGTGATCAGAAAAGGTGTTTCCTCTGTAGTTCACTCTGGTCACCAGCTCCACCCTTGCCCCTCCAATCCCGGCTCCACCCCTGCCCCTCCAATCCCAGCTCCACCCCTGCCCAGGCCTATAACCTCTGGCCGAGGATGCAGGCCTGGGCAGGGGACCCCCAGGCCCCTCTGATTGCTAGTTTCACAGAGCCCAGGCCCCTGCAGTCACCAGCTCTGATCCTGCCCCCTGCCATCACCGGCTCTACCCTTGCCCCACTGGCAGCCTCTGGCCAAGGCTGCGGGCCTGGGCAGGAGACCCCCAGACCCTTGCTTTGCCGGCTCCACTGGTGCCCAGATCCCTCCGATCACCGGCTCCACCCTTGCCCATGCCTGAGGCCTCTGGCCTGGGCAGAAGACCCCCAGCCCCATCTGATTGCCTCTTCTGCCCCTCGGGCCCCCCGCCTCCCCCATCACCTGCCTGGCTAACAGGCCTGACCACTTCAGTGGTGGGGCTGAGCAGGACTGGGCACTGCCATCTTGTGTCCATGGGGGTGGCTACCTGTGGCTATGGGCACTGCCATCTTGTGAACATGGAGGCGGCCATATTTTGTCATGGAGTGATGCCTAATTTGCATATTACCATATTTTCCGGCCTATAAGATGATTGGGCATATAAGACAACCCCCAACTTTTGAGAAGATTTTCCTGGGTTAAAAAGTCTAGACGGAGACCATATGCGGCACAAAAAGGAGCTGACCAGAGACATTTGTGGTCTCCGTCCAGCTCCATTGATGACCCCCAACTTTTGAGAAGATTTTCCTGGTTTACAAAGTCATCTTATAAGCTGGAAAATATGGTACTCTCTTATTAGATAGGATGTGGCTATGGGCGCCACCATCTTGTGGCCATGGGGGCGGCCATCTTTGTCACGGAGTGATGCCTAATTTGCATATTACTCTTATTAGATAGGATGTGGCCATGGGTACCTCCATCTTGGGGGTGGCTATCTTGTGGCTATGGGTGCAGCCATCTTGTGGCCATGGGGGAGGCCATCTTTGTCACAGAGTGATGCCTAATTTGCATATTATTCTTTTATTAGATAGGCTATTTTTCTCATAAGTATTTCTGTCTTATCAATAAAATGGGTATAGTAAACTCTATTACCTTAGACTGTAAATATTCATTGCTTTAACATCATGGCCCTGCCTACCTAAAATCATGGTTACATCTAACACTCCATCTACCCTATACCTGCGTCTGTGCAAGTGAATGTGGCTAGAATAAAATAACAGAACATGCTGGCTTATTTCCCTTTAAATTCACGATTGCTAATCTCAACTGGGCCTACTGATGCCCTGAAATACGATTTATTTCCTCCATTCTTGCTCCCATTCTCCTAGATCAATGTCTTCAAAATGAAAACATGAACATAGAATTAACATGTAATCCAGCAATTCCATTTCTGGGTATTTACTCAAAAGAATTAAAAGCAGAGACTGAGGTACAATTATGTAAATGTACTTAATGCCATTGATTGTACACTTAAAGTAGTTAAAATGATAAATATTATTTTATATATATTTTACCACAGTTTTTATTTAAAAATGACATATAAACACTTCCTAAGAAACATGTAGGCAAGGGAGTCACTTTGCAGACATACTCTTTCCTAAAACTAATTGGCCTGAGAATGTCTGAGATTCTGGGGTCCCCTTTCACACTTGCCCTTCTCTTCTTTATGAAAATAAAATTTTTCAACCATGCATTTCATCTGTTATTATGAATCTCACTGTGATGCATTGCTCCAGTCAGTAAGAAACCAGATAAATAAATCATTTGAAATATTAGTACATGTTGAGAAAATGAATGATCCATTATTGGTTAATACTTATTATTATAGCGCAGTTATTTTCCAATTCTTTGTTTTAATTAACTGAACAAGGACTAATGAGTTGTCAGCTATAGGTCATTAAAAAATAATTTTTGATAATATAAAATATAAGAATTAATTCTATAATGATCTTTGGGATTTTGACAAATAGCTCACAAGTTTCAAAAATTCCATAATTTTGCTTTAACAAAATTCTTAACTTGTTATGCAAATGAATTTATATCCTTTACTGTAATTTAAATTTATGATAAAAAAAATTTTAGTTGTCACCTTAAGAGGTATGAATAGATATTTTCAAAATTATTTATGAAGTATGCAAGGAAAACAAATTTGGATTATTACTAAGTTAGTATTTTTCCTCTGTTGGCAAAATGCCAGCTTCTCCCAGATTCTCTCTTATCAGTTGATGACCCTGATTTCCGCTGCACTGAGCAAATTGAAGCAATCAAAAGACATCCTTCACAAACTTCCCCCCACATCTGTACACCTGCTGGCACCTTCACTCACACACTATACCACCCTTCCCACTCCTATAGATGAAGTCCCCAAGCTTTTAAATAAACCCAGGTCCTCTCTGTATGCCCCAAGCCCCATCCCTTTGTCTATTCCAGGGTATTGTTTCAGCAGTTCACCTCTCTCTTTCATCATCTGTTGCTTCCCCTTTACACTGGATCATTCCTATTAGTATACAGATAGGCTATTGCTTCCTCTCATCTTAAACAACAAACAAAAAACCTATCTTGATCCACTTTCCCTTCCAGCAAGAACCCATTTCCTCAACCCCTTTATGTATAATTTTATAATTGACAGCAAAATTCCTTGAAAGAGTTATTTATTCTCTATTCTTTGATTTCTCTCTTGCCATTTCCTTTTAGACACACTTCAAGGGAGTCACCCTCCCACTGCCATTGCTGTTGTCAAGACCAGCAGTGGCCTCTGTTTTGCCATGTCCAGTGATCAGTTCTCAGCCTCATCTTACTGGACTTACAGGGAGCATGAAACGGCTTGAAACGGCTTCTTCACTTGACTTCTAAGACCTCTGCTGTCCTAGAGTTCCTTTCTGGAAGCGCCTTCTGGTCCCCTTAGCCGAGTCCTCCTTATCTACCCAGCTTTTCAGACCTGGAATGTTCTAGAGTTCAGTCTTTGAACCTCTTTTCCATCTACAGGCCTTCCCTAGTCATCTCAACCAGTTTCATGGCTTTAAATGCCTTCTTAATCCGCTTTCTCTGGGAATCTTCTCTTTCCCTCCAGAGCTGTTCTGTCTTTCTCTAGCTGGGCCTCTGCCTTGGGAGGTGGTGTGTATGTAATTTATTAGCAGGCCTCTCTGTGCCTTCTGATTGGTTGTGAACAATGGTGAACAGTGGCAAGATATTAGGGAAGAGAGAAGAGTGGCTTTGGAGTATTGATTCCCTCAGCTCCTTCTGTGTGAGGAGTCTTAACCAAAGGAGACTCCTCCCAAGACTGCCTTCTGCATCCTCATTCTTATAACCACTGTTTTCTCATTCTTATAACAACTATCTCCCTTGTTCCTTTGGTATTTGGGACATTCCGCTATTCTTTGTGTTTCCCTACACGCCCACCTCTAAAAATCTTTGTAAAGAAACCCTCCTTAAATATTCCTGATTTGGCTATGCCGTTATTTTCTGTTGGAGTCCTAACTGATGCAGTGTAGATGACTTCCACATGTCTAACTTTGTTCGGGGTCCCTCTTCTGAACTCCAGCCTTCTGTATCTAGACGGTTGCAGAGCACTCCTCTGAGTTGTCCACTAAAAATCTCAAACTTGTCATGTCTGGTGTTGAGCTCCTGACATTCCCCTCCAATCTGTTCTTCCCCACCTTGGTAAATGGCAATGACATCCTTCCCATTGCTCAGGCATACAGCTTTGCACTTGTCAGCCCTTGATCCTCTCCCACCTCACATCTGGTTCATCAGCAGATCCTCGTGGTACTACTTCTCACCACCCCATCAACGCGAGTCTGGCCCAAGCCACCATCACACCTCATCTTGATGATTGTAGGAACCTCATATATGGCCTCCCGCTTCACAGGTTCTTAACACAGCAGGCCGGGGAGTCCTGTTGCACAGTTGGTTCACATCCCTCCTCTGCTCACCAGCCAGGCCCCACTCTGACCTATGTGAGTCCCTATGTCCTTTATGATCTCATCTCCTACAATACCTGTCTCTGCTGTCTGTGCTCCAGCCATCCCAGACTCTTAGATGAAACTGCCTAAACTTGATAACCATCTGCCTTTAGACACGTGGTCAGTTTCCTCGCTTCCTCCCGGCCTTTCTTTCACTTATTTTTTTACTTATTTAGCTTACTTATACCAGAATGTATGTTCTGTTAGAACAAGAGTTTTTGCCCCTTGAAGTAGTGTCTGGCACAGAGCCGTTGAATTCTGAGTGAATGAAACATTAAAAGAGACCTAAATAAATGAGGACACACTATTTTGATAGGTAAGAGAACTCAATATTATGAAGATGTCAATTTTTCTCAAATTGATCTATAAACTCAATGCAATTCCAGTAAAAATCCCAATAGAGGTTTTCAAAGACCTTGACAAATCGATCCTAAATGTATATTGATGAGCACAGGCTAAGAATAACACTATTAAAAGAGGAAGAAGGTGGAAGAATTAGCTCTCCCAGATATCAACATTTCTTTATAAAGTTATGGTAATTAATACAAGGTGGTATTGGCTCGGGACTAAACAAATTGATAATAGAATAAAATAGAAAACCCAGCAGCAGACCTGTGTATATGGAAACTTAACATATGACAGAGTTAGCATTGCAGTCATTGGAGAAAGGTAGCATAATTTAGTAGGTTGTCCTGGGACACCTGGTGATCTATACAGGAAAAAAAATGGAATCCCTATCTCATACCACACACATAATTAATCCCAGGTGAATTAAACTTAAAGGTGTATGGCAAAACTTTAGCATTTTTAGCAGAAAATAGAAGGTCATATCTTTATGACTGTGAAGCAGAGAAGGACTTACTAAAAAGACCAAAAAGGTACTATCCATGAAGAAAATATTGATAAATCTGCATACATAAAAATGAGAAAAATTTGTTTATTAAAAGACACTATAAAATAAGTGAAAATATGCATTACAAAATGGAAGAGGATATTTGGAACAAATATAACTGACAAATTGATTATTATTCAGAATATATACATACCTCCTAAAAAATCAGCTAGAAAAATACAAATATCTCAAAATGAAAATGGGCAAAAAGCTTGAATAAGCTTTCACCGAAGCAAAAACATAAATGACCAGTATTCATGATAATATATCTTATCAGTAATCAGAAAAATTCAAAATCAAATTTGCATTGGAAATTACTAGATTTTTTGAAATTAAAAAGTCTAAAACTAAGTGTGCATGACGATATGGAGCAGATGCAATGTTTGCACACTGCTTGTGGGAATGTCAAATGGTGCCATAATGGGGAAAGCAGTTCGGTATTATCCTCTATATGTGAACATTCGCCTATATTATCAGGAGACCTATTTAGGAATGTTTATAACAGCATTGTTTATAATAACAAAAATAAAACAACGTCCCTCAAAGGAACACAATATTAAGAGACTAGAAACCATCCAATGGCCATTTACTGTATGAATAAATAAATTGTATATTTATACAATACAATACTTTAGAATAGTAAGAATGACTGAACCACAACTACACACTGGCTTTCTTTATGGTCTCTTTGGCCTCTGTTGCTCCTGTCCCAGCAGGCCATGCAGCCCAGCTCTAGGGTGGGACGGCCAGTCCTTGCAGTGACATCATGGACTTTCATTGCAGGCCCTTCTCCCTTCCTCATAATATCAGCTTTCACACTGCCTACACCCTACCCTCAAAGC
>PVJC01007627.1:0-51009 GCA_004026665.1 Murina feae | reverse complement strand
GCGCGCCTCCGTACCTCTGTACTTTGCTTCTGCTGCTGCTCTGAGTCTCAGACTCTTCTCTGGTTGTAGGATTTTCACTCAGCCAGCCGTCCTGTGGGTGCGTGTGGTGTCCGTGTGTTCTTTTCGCAGTTTTTCTGAAATAGTTGTTCACAGCTGCATATGCGGTGTCTACCCTATGCCGCCATCTTGTTTCTCCGAGCTGTAATTTTAAATGACTAGCAGTGCTCGATTATACCAGTGTCACCACAAACACATGAGTGATGTGTTGTGTTGTGATATTATGACGCCACTAGGTGATAGGAATTTGTCACCTCCATTACAATCTTATGGGACCACTGTTGTACATATGGCCATTGGTGACCTAAACGTCATCATAGGACACATGACTGTATTACTGCCACCTACACTTGCTTCCAGAAGTTTTATTGCCCCTGGGAACTCCTAGCATACACCAAACTCCGAATTCTTCTTTGTACTGTTTTAATGAAATGTTGGTTCTAAGAGGCTTGTTTAAGAGATCTTTTGGGATAGCAAACACATACTAATCATGCAGTCTTCTTCAGCCTACTTCAAGAGACATACAGTATACATACCTCTGATTTGCTGGGCACTATTAGTTGCTAGGGGCACGAAGATGTACAGAATATAGTCCCTGCCCTCAAGGAATTTACAGCCTAGTTAAGAAAATGCATAAACAGGTATTTTAATGTAATAGATGAGTGCTCATGGAGAAGCATAGAGCACCCCAGGAACACATAGGAGGTGGCCAGCCCTGCCTGGAGCTTCAGAGATACTCTCTTGGAAGAGAGAAAGTCTATACAGAGCTGTGAAGAATAAGAAAGAGTAGTGTGAAAAATATGATGGAAAAGTGGTTTAAGTGGGTGAAGAGCATCAGCAAAAGTCCAAGGGAGTGAATCAGAATGTAGCACCTACAGAACCACACATTGTTCAGCATAATGGAGGCTCAGTGCACACAGACAGGCAGCAGACGGGGAGAGAGTAAAGGCCTGGGCTAGAGCAATTCAATTCCATCCTGTTGTCTCTCTTTGGAAAAGAAACAGCCTGGTGACATTATTTTACACACTCAGTGGCAACAGAGATGAGTCACAGGTCTGACCACCCTTCCTTACATATGAACAACAGACAAAGAGGTTGTATGACTTGCGCCTAATCCAAAGAGGTATAAAAACAATCATGCTTTCAGGCCATGATACTGTTCTACCTTAATACTTCAGACACTTCTTGAATGTTTTTTATAATGTGTAATTTTTAAAAAGTGCAATTCTCACTTGAAGCTCTAAAATATGCTGCTGAGCCACTCTGAAGGCTCTAGTTTACCATTTTACTATTTCAGTGCATTCCAAGCACCACGAACTTGCTCTCATGTCAGAGTGGACTTCTGTGGTGCTCAGACCTGAATTTTGTAGTTCAGTGTGATTCTAAGGAAAGCTATGTTGCAATGAAAGGCATCTTCCAACATCTTCAGTTTATCAGTTTTGCTTTGCTGTCAACCAGGTTTTCAGTAAAAGGGTTTGATAAATAGGCAAGAAACAATGAAATGCCCTCAGGATCTGGAATGTGAAAAGATGTCTTTTTAAAAAATCTAAATGAGAAAATTTTATAGAAGTAATACAAGACTTGGTATAAAGAAGAAATTAAAACCACACACAGATTTTCTGGGTCAAGAAATATGTAACATTTTATTTTGAATAAATTAAGATGATGACAAACTGACTTCAGAAAGGTTTTTCTTTTTTCTTATTTATCTATCATTTTTAAATATGTTATTGATTTTTACAGAGAGAGAGAGGGAAAAGGAGAGACAGAAACATCCATGAAAGGGAAACATGCGAAGGAAACGTGAGAGAAACATCGATGGGCTGCCTCCTACATGCCCCCTACTGGGGAGTGAGCCCCAAACCTGGGCATGTGTCCTGACTGGGAATCAAGATCCTTTGGTGCGTGGGACAGTGTCCAACCAACTGAGCCACTCTGGTTAGGGCAGAAAGGTTTTTCTTTTTGGTCCTCCTTCAACAGTACATGAAAATATTTCTTCACGCCAGGGCAAACATAAGCTATCGCGAGTCTTTCAAAATCTCATTATTTACATTCTATTTCTTTATCAATTAAGTTGAGGCTCTTTTCCTATATACATTAGTCATTTATATTTCTTCTTGTGTTAACTGCTCTATTTTATATGCTTTGTCCAGTTCTTTTTTGTCTGTTTTTTGTTTGTTTGTTTGTTTGTTTTACTGGATAGTCACATCTTTTTTTTTCCTTTTTCTTAAACTTTATATCAAAATATTAATTCTCTCACTACACTCAGAACTAGCGTTCCATTACCTGTTTTACAGGAGGTTGTTCCTTCTTGCTTACATCAATACATGGTAAATCAGAGATTCCAAACTTTTCTTTGTAATATTGTCGAGTAAACGGATCACAATCGTAAATGAAGAAGGTTCTCCCAAGGATAGTGAGTGGCTTCCCAACGATGAAGTCTTTGGCAGTATACCATTCCAACACCTCCTGGTCAGAGATTTCCAGCACACACTTAGGGAAGTTCTCTAATGGAAGAGCAGGGAGAGAGGAGAGAAGGAATGAGGACGGGACACACAGCAGCAGGGTATTCTTGAGAACCTGATGGAGTGCAGTATTTGGCTCTGGTCAAGGGACAGGACCTCCTCTACATTCCCAGGAGAACTCAGGCTGTGTACTTCCATCTGCTGACAGGACACATAAATAATACCCCAGATGGCTTTTGTAAAGTCTCTCTCCCATGTTTATTTCCAACTCTCACTACAGGTCCCTGATCTTAGCAGAACTGATGTTCAGAAGAAATCATCAATGGAGAAAAGAATAAATGTCCTTGTGTAGAGTACTAGATCTAGAAGGAACCCAATAAATTATCAGTGATCACATATACCAAGTACTAGGTACACTACTAAATACTGAGATTACAACAATTAACAATATAAACAACATTCTGGTTTTGATGAAGAAAGCATTCTGTTTGGGGTGACAAATATTAACAATTACACAAATAAATGGCTTCATTTCCATTGTGATCACTGCTATTGGGACAGTCTGACTTAGTCCTGTGACAGGAGGCAGGGACAGTGAGCAAGATGATTACAGTGAACCCTACATCTGGGGAATCAATTCGTTTTTAAAATGTAAAATCAACCTTGCTTTTTTGGAACAAATCCAATTTTGTCACACTGTTTTATGAGAACTAAGCATTGGAAACCATAAGGTAGTCAATCAGTTCTGGTAAAGTACCACACTGAATAGCATTAACCACAAAGCCTGGCCTCAGAACTCTGATCTCAGGAGGCAGGAGAGGTAGGCTGGTATTCCCTTATTAATTGCTAAGATGGGAAAATAGAAAAGGAGGCTAAGGTTCCGATGTATCACACAGGAAGGCGTGAACTCTAGCCCTTGATCATGCTAAAAGGGCTGGTATTTTCCCAGCCAGGCCTCTTACAGCCCCGCCTCCCACTGTGCAGTGCCTAACCTTACTAGATCCCTTTGAGTTACCCCAGTAATGATGGGCAATGGGGACACAGCTTGTGACTCCATGAGTTTTCCTCAGTAAACAAGGTTCTGAGAGATTTGGGTGTCTCTGTATGCGTGTGTGTTCCAGCCATTTATCCTTGTTTGCCCAACAATTATCTTTTTCATATAATGCTGGATTTATCCTACTGATATGTTTAGGATTTCTGCACATATGTTCATGAGTGAGACTGCAGTTCTTTTTTCTCATGGCGTCTTTAGTTTTTTAAACAATGAATGAATGAAGTTCTTTTCTTTTCTATGAGTTTATATGAAGCTTGAAATTATATGTTAAGTATTTGGCACCCAGCTCTGCCACAGAGCCTTCTTTAGTCACTCCAGCTCCCATCTCTTCTTCTGAGCTCTGTATGACTTAACTAGTTATATAATCAGAGTGTCTTGGACACTTGTGTTATTGTTTAATGGCTTTGTGTACTAATGTGACCTGTTTCCCCAGTTACTAGAAGGGACTTAAGAAACAGGGGTTCTAGGTCTGGAAGTCACATTTTCATTTTGTCCTCCACAGCACTTAGCACATGAACTAGTTCCCATAACAGACACGTAACTCTTGTTTAACTGAATTTAGTAAGAATCACCCATTGGATAAACGGCTTTGAGAGTCAATTAAACATCAACTCTACATTCCTTCTAGTTAAAGGAATTATTTACTTCGCTGATGAAAGCTTAGCTTTTTCTATCCTGATGCATGACTAACAATAACTTACAAAAACATGTTTCCTACTCTTAAAAGAACCCTTCATATGTTAACATGCTGCCTCTCCAAGTAACTGATGAAAACTGTTACAATTTGAAAAGTTATAGAACAGAATGATTATTATTTTTATTAAAGTGACTGGGGTGACATTGGTCAACATGAACATACAGGTTTCATGTGTGGTTCTATGTTAAAAATCTGTATATTGCACCGTGTGCCCACCACCCAAAGTCAAATCTTCTCTCACCTTAAATTAGGACTTCTCTCCCCACCCCCATCTCTCTGGCAATCACCACACTACTGTTTGTGTTCATAAGTTTCAGTTTTATATCCCACATATGAGTAAAATCATATGGTTCTTAGCTTTTTCTGATTGACTTATTTCACTTAGCATAATGTTCTCAAGGTCTATCCTGTTGTTGCAAATGGCACTATTTCATCCTTTCTCATGGTTGAGTATTATTTCATTGTGTGTATGTACCATATCTTCATCCAATCCTCTATCACAGGAAACTTTGGTTCTTTCCATGTCTTGGAAACTGTGAATAATGCTGCAATGAATATAGGGGTGCATATATCTTTGCGAATACATTGACTTCGAGTTTTTTGGGTATATACCCAGGAGTGGGATTGCTGGGTCATATGGTAGCTCCATTCTTAATTTTTTGAGGAATCACCAGACTGCTGTCCATAGTGGTATACCAGTCTACATTGCCACCAGCAGTGAATGAGGGTTCCCTTTTCTCCACAACCTCTTCAACACTTGTTGCTTTTCTTGTTGTTAAGGCCACCCTAACAGCTGTGAGGTGGTATCTCATCATAGTTTTGATTTGAATTTCCCTAACTGCCAGTGAGGATGAGCATCTTATCATACATCTATTGGCTGTTTGTATGTCTTCTTGGGAAAGATGTATTTTCAGGTCCTCTGCCCACTTTTTATTGGATTATTTTTGTGTGTGTGTGTTGAGTTTTATGAGTTCTTTATATGTACTGGAAATTAAACCTTTGTCAGAGTTACTATTAAACCTTTGTCAGAGTTACTCCCATCTGGATGGCTGCCTGTTTGTTTTGTTGTCCGTTTCTTTTGCTGTGCAGAAGCTTTTTAGTGTGATATAATCCCATTCATTTATTTTTGCCTTTCCTCCCCTCTCCTTTGGGGTCAAGTTCATAAAATGTTCTCTACTATGCAGGTCCATAAGTTTGGTACCTATATTTTCTTCTATGTAAAGTTATTGTTTCAGGTCTCATATTTAGGTCTTTGATCCATTTTGAATTAATTTCTGTACATGGGGACAGAACAGGATGATTATACATTGAAAATTTTACATGTAGGCCACATGGATAAAGCAGAGATAAGCGTGGAACCTGAGAGTTCAAGAACTCAGTTTTAGTGACACTTTTTTTCATGCTCTGCTGGCATCTCTATTCTTTCTTTTAATTTACTGTAAATCTAACTTTTACTAGTTCCAGATGGCAGAAATTTCAGGCTCATTTAAGCAATCTGAAAGGCCAAAATTAGTACCTCAGTACTAATGTCTTAGGACTCTAAGAGGGCTGGATAGTAAGCTATATATAATATGGCAGGCAGCAGCCAGACTCTGTTGAACTAGGGCACAGATCCAGTTGTTGCTAGCATGGAATATAAACCGTGTTAGCAATTATTCTCATTTTTTCAAAAAAAGAGATTTTAAATGTTAACTCTCTTAATTTAAAACAATTTTACTCCCTTTTATTCTCTTCACCAATCTCACTCTCTTCTACCTCACATGCAAACATTCTAACGTGCAGCTTTTTTATTATAGTGTATTATGTATATTGTTTTGTGTGTATTTTACTTTATGCAAACGTTATTGCATTATACATCTCTTTTTACTTTTTTTCTACACAGCACTATGTTTTTAAGATGCACCGATTTGCTTTCTTGTACAATCTGTTTATTGCTTCTAACACTACATATTTATCAAGGTATACCTTCATCACGCTTTGCTTATCCACTCTCCCAATGATAGAAATCTCCAACTCCTTACCCCCAAATAACACCGCATTTTTTAAACACTGTGCAGGCCAAGAATTTACCCTTCAGATGGCCACTTTGTTTAAAACCGTTAAAACAAACCTCTTGCTCATACCTGGAATTTCTTATCTCCTAGCTCCCCCCAAAATCAGTGAACATTTACAGAGTTCTGTCAGCCATCCAAACATGAGATATGTCATTATATGCCACCAATATGGCATTTTTATAATAGAACATTCTTTTTTTATTGACTTCAGAGAGTAAGGGAGAGGGGGAGAGATTTAGAAACATCAATGAGAGGGAATCATTGATCAGCTGCCTCCTGCACATCCCCTGGGCGTGTGCCCTGACTGGGAACTGAACCATGACCTCCTGGTTCATAGGTTGATGCTCAACCACTGAACCATGCACACCAGCCAGGCTAAGAGAACATTCTTAAACTACTCAGTCAATAACTAAAGCAAGCTTACATATCGCAGAGAAATACTGATATAAGGCAGGCGCCACCTGCGTTTTGTTGTGGCCTCACTCTCCAGTCCACTAGGTTACTTTACACCAGCAAAGAAAGAGCAAGCGTTCACATAGTGGCGCTACGCTCTATGAGCACAGACACGCCTTTTCCAATCCTAAGTCATTCCGCATTGAAACTCCTTTCGTCACAGAGTTAAGGCAAGAAGCAAAGTCAAAAAAGCACATAAGGAAATGGAAAGCTGTATCTGTGAATGAAAAAGTTTGTTTCAGAAATGCACAAAAATCTGATATTAAGTTGCATTAGGTCAGAAGCCTTGATCTCCCACACTTCCATGAATCTCTCACTGCTGTTCTGGTTTTGTTTTCTGACTTGGGTATCAGTCCTCTCCACCAGACCATTTCAGACGGGAGCCTGAACCAAGGGGGCAAGTGAAGGACAGAAATTAAGGGCAAGCAGTGTTTAGTCCCTTTAAGAACACACCAAGAGCCTCCTAAGTGTAAAGGGAAATGACCACACTGGTTTAGAAACTCCTCTAAAATCCAAAAAAAGGTCCAATTATCAGAAGATAAACCCAACCAAACATACTTGAATCCACCAAAATCTTGGGCATGCGCTGGCGGTTCATCAGGACAGGGAAGGGATCGCGCCCATCGTTCCGTTCATGGATCTCTCGAATTTCTACTGTATCATCCATAAGATAGTAATGAATGATGTACTTCCGACATTCACCAAACATGCTGTCTGTGTCATCCCAGATTGCATAGAATCGAAGAACCTTTGAAAAGTCCAAGTAGTGACTTGAATACGAATTCTATAAGTGGAGAGTTTAACTTAGCTACTTTGGCATTCATATATCAGACAATAATGAAGACTTTAGCTAGAAAGACAATGAAGCAATCTCAAATGGTTAAAAAAAAAAGAAATTTTTTACCAAACATACAAAAACATCTGAAATTATATATCACATGTCAACAGCTGGAAAATATTAATAGGCTTATAAATCTGTGCTGAGAAAAAATTCACTTTGATCCAAAAATATTAGTCAGGGAAAGAGAAGTTGAATTAAAAGAACAATGGTTCCTTTATACAGTTACTAATAAAGGTGCATGTGAATGGTTTGTATGTAATTAATATGGAAAGAATTTTAATTTACTTATCAGTCTTTTTTTAGTTTCATCAACACATATTTTCTAGTAACAGTATCAACAACACAATCTTTAAATACAAAGTAATAACAGATATATGATTGATACAAAGAACATCCTTAAAAAACTATGATAGTGCTAGGTAAAATTTTCTGAACTAAAAGGAATTACATTTCTGAGAGGAAAAAAGCAGCAAAGAAGCATTGAGGGTGCTCTTTCGGTTTTCTTTCCCTTCAGCACACAAAGGAAGACTGAAATCTCCTACACACCATGCCCACCAGGGGGAGAACAGGAAGGCTGGAACAGAGTTGGAAAATACCCAGAACATTCTGTACTCAGTGACATAAAACTTAACAAGAATCCCCTGTAATGGAATGCTGTGAAATTACTATTTGAACATTAGAAATCTACATATATGCAAAATAAATAGTCCATTTAAAGTTTCCCAAAGGATTCTGTTGAGGTTAACTCACATTTGGGAAAGAAGTAGCCACTGGCAATATAAAGTGGAAAGAAGATGTAGCTCAGGAATGCTCTAAGATTTAAGTTTGGTGGAAGTCATAAGACTTACCTCCACAATCTTCTTTGGATCTCTATAAAACTTTGGCATTCCTAGTCCTGCTCTAGATAAAACCCGAAAAACAGCATTGCATCCAAATGGTTATATTATAGGTGTGATGTTTCAAAACACACACACATCAAAATAGTTTGCCAATAAACACTTCCACATTTGGAAATGAGTTACCTTACCAAGGTGCCTGAGCCACTTACTTGTTTGTCAAAGATGAGAAACTGCTTGAGTTGATCAAAGTCCGATGGAGTGACATACTGATGAAGAGGCCGTTTCCGAAGTTCTGTGTAAGGATCCAGAGCCATCTTCCCAGGTGGATTTAATTCAATTCCTTGACTTTCCAAAAATTCCTAAATAATTCAAAATTAATACTGGTCACCTTTCTTGAAGCTTCTTAAAGTATTAACTGATGGAATAAAAGTAAGTGTAATAATTTCAATACCACTGCCAGGGTTAACCATTAATTTGCAGCTTGAGCATGTCTTTGCAGTACTGAGCCTCCAATTGACCCAACTCAATAATGCAGACAATAACTGATTATTACCTTAAGTGTTCTATATTATAAAAATGACAGGCAATATGATAAGCTCCAAATATAACCTCAGATCAATAGAATTTAGTTAGGTGCCTGAGCACAGAGTAAGGATTATTTACATACACAAATCTGAAACCTAACCATAGTTTCAATATGTAATTCATATCAGGTATAGAGACAAACTGCACAATGGCAAAAGTTCAGCTGAAATAAAATTCCCAACATTCCAATTCATTTAAAACAGTCTATGATTAGGTCTTCCCTGTAAAATAAAAAAAGAAAGCATACCCACTGGTTTAGACCAGAAAATGTTATAGCAAAACAGGAAAGGCAAATCAAGTGTTCAAATCTCACCAGAAAAAAGTTAAGGAAAGCATTTGAGTTTGACTTGATTTTGAATTCTATTTTGCTAATTATGAATAAATATAATATTATTTTCAGAGTCAATGTATCTTTTAATATAACTTGACATTTCTTTTTAAAAAGGACCATAATAGCCCTAACTGTTTTGTTCAGTGGGTAGAGCGTCGGCCTGCAGACTGAAGGGTTCCAGGTTCAATTCCGGTCAAGGGCATGTACCTTGGTTGAGGGCACATCCCCAGTAGGGGGTGTGCAGGAGGCAGCTGATTGATGTTTCTCTCTCATTAATGTTTCTAACTCTCTATCCCTCTCCCTTCCTCTCTGTAAAAAAAAAAATCAATAAAATATATTTTTTTAAAAAAGAACCATAATGCCTTATGTTTTTTTTTGAGAATCAGAAAAGAACAACTTCATGGATTGTTTACATTCTGGAACTAGAAATTAACCTGAAATTTAGGTTTCTTTGGGGAATTGAGTAATTTGCTTTTGGAGAATTCAATAGAAAATATACAGAACACAGGACCAAAGCATTTGGGTTCTAGTATTAGTTCTGCAGCTAACTTGCTTATATTCTTAGTATTAACAGTTTACTAGGCAGTCTCCAATATTCTTTCAGTATTAAAATATTATGAACTTTAATGTCTACTAAATCGACTAAGCTGGAGATACTGACTGGCAATAAAAATTCTGCTCTCTTTTGAGGTGATGTGTTAGTGTAGCAGGATTATTGGTTGAGGTACTTATGAGTGTTCTATTCCTTTCTGTTGCTTTCAACAGACAACCAGGCCCTTTGTTAACGTTACCTTAGGAATTTGGGCAGGAATATAGAAGCTTCATTAGGATGACAGTACTTCCTATCTCTCAGATAAAGCCTAAACTCTTTGATGAGATTATTTTAAAGGAGGCAAGAGAAAGGAATGTCTTTGAGGGCAAGAGGAGAGAAAGGGGGAAATTCCCCCAGACTGGAAAACAGACACAGTTGGTGGGTCTCAGAAGAGCAAGACTCTATCCGTGATCTCTAGGGACACTCCAAGCACCTGTGCAGCCAGGTACATTCCATCTCAGGCGTCCAGAGTCCCAGTGCCTCACCTCGCACCAAACATCAGGGTGGTGTCCTTGGTCACTGGACACGTGAACCCTGCTTCCTTGTTCTTAGGGCTTGAAAACTTTGGCAAAGCTGAGTGTGAATAGAAATATGAGCTCAGTTGGACTGGGCTTAAGTAGGTTTTAAGCCACTTTTTAATATAGTATTTTTTGCACATCTGCATTTGTGGAATAGAATTAATATCTGCTTTACTAGCAGTAATACTTTAGTGAAGAGCCTGGTCGGTGTGGCTCAGTGGTTGAGTGTCGCTGCTTAGATTCCCAGTTAGGGCACAGGCCCTGGTTAAGGGCTTGACCCCAGCGTGGGGCAGGCAAGAGGCAGTTGATCCATGATTCTCTCTCATCATTGATTTTACTATCTCTCTCTCCCTCCCCCTTCCTCTCTGAAGTCAATAAAAGTATTTTTAAAAAATACTTTAGTGAAGATAATAAATTCTATTACAGTATCTCTGATTTCTGGAGCTTTATTTTTTAATGTGTTCAGCTCATTCTGTCTATAGGACCAAACATTTATTTGGAGTAATGAGGAGGGGTTAGAAGGGATGGGGGTGATGATGATGATGATGATGATGTTTAAAGAGAGGTGGTTCCTTATTCAAATCACACCCTAAAGACAGCTATCTTCCTTACCCAACCATAGATCCAGCCCTAATGAAAACCATCAAATTAAGTAAGATGTGCATACATTTTCAACTGTTAAAGGAGCCAACTTCTCACCTACCGGATTCAATTACTGAAAACACAATTCAGTGCCCAAGATACACAGTTCTAGTCTATTATCAGTCATTACAATACTCACAAATTCTGTATTTGCAAATTTACCTACTTCCTAAAATTTATTGGTCTTTCAGACATGCATGCAGTGATGAAAATCTGAGTTGCCTAATGCACACATTCCTGGCTGAGGTTGAACAAGGCGACATTCTGCGGTGTTTCAGCTTTTGTATTGAAAAAGTATCCTTTTTGTGGTCTCTTTCGTGCCTCTTTTTCTCACTTTGTGCATTTGTTGGTGATTTTGCTATTTAAAATGCCCCAAGCTTAGTGCTGATGTACTGTCTCGTACTCTACGTGAAAGAAGGCTGTGATATGTACTTAACGTCACTAAATTAAACATAAAACTTGTTATGTATATTTTACTACAATTTTTTAAAAGTCAGGCTGATGTCCCTGAAGGAGGAAATACATGTGCTAAATGTATTCAGGTGAGAGTTTGATATTAATGAATCAACAATATATTTTAAATGTGGCATTCTGAAACAGAAACACATTAAACAAAGTTATGTATCTGACGGGTTGATGAAAATGTGGTGACCAGAGACTTGTGAGAACCTAACCCTGTATTCCTCCTCAGAGCAATGGTGCAGTGTTTGCTACTGAAGTGTTTGTGGTAACTTTATAGAGTAGAACTACCATGAGTATTAAGAACTGTCTGTAACTGGTTTACATCAACTGCTCAGAGATCAACTTGCAAATGTTCAAATTGTCCCTAGAGATACAATTGTGAAAATAAATTTAATAACTCAACTTAAAGTAACATTTTATAATTTCTCACTTTTGGTACAATTCTGAAACTGCCTAAAGGGCCTAAAAAACCTAAACGACGACAGAACAAAACATGCTTGAAGGGGACAACATCTCAAAGATGGTCTAGCACCTCAACCTTCTCTAGAATTTTTCTGTTGCTTTGGGATGACAGATGCCATGGCTCCTTTTCTAACTTCCTTGAGGTCTTTGTTCACCTGTCACCTTGTCTGTGAGGCCTTCCCTGACCAGCCTTCGTATAGAGCAACTCCAACTTCCATCCCATTTACTCTGATTTAGTTTCTTCAATAGCTTTTATAAGCATCTAACACATTATTAAATTTATTTATTGTTTCCTCCTCCAACCAGAATGTAATCACCTCCACAAGGGCAATTCTTTATACTTGGCATCTAAGACAGTGCCTGGCACATAGCAGGCACTCGGTAAGTATTTGCTAAAAAAATTACTAAATTAAAAAGATAAATGAGTGAATTCGTAAGAGCTCAGACACGGTAAAAATTAATCTTATCTGGCAAGAGGTAACATGAGATTAAAGGTATAAAATGATTGAGAAGCTACATTTGCTTCTAGTGCTTTTATTTTTAAAAAATATTTTTTAGCCCTGACCAGTTTGGCTCAGTGGATAGAGCGTCAGCCTGCGGACTAAAACGTCCCGGGTTCAATCCTGGTCAAGGGCATGTACCTGGGTTGTGGGCACATCCCCAGTAGGAGGTGTGCAGGAGGCAGCTGATCGATGTTTCTCTCTCTCTCTCATCAATGTTTCTAACTCTCTATCTCTCTCCCTTCCTCTCTGTAAAAAATCAATAAAATATATTAAAAAAAATATTTTTTAAATTGATTTCAGAGAGGAAGGGAGAGGGAGAAAAAGACAGAAACATCAATGATGAGAGAGAACCACTGGTCAGCTGCCTCCTGCAAAACCCCTATTAGGGACTGAGCCCAAAACCCAGGCATGTGCGCTGACAAGAAATCGAACCGTGACCTCCTGGTTCATAAGTTGATGTTCAACCACTGAGCCACATGCATACATTTTGTGCTTTTTAAAAAAGGGGCCTCTCTCTCTCAATGGTAAGAAAATCCATATTTATGAAATAGAGAAAGTAGATTTTTGTCAATATAAAAAAAGTGTTTTCCTTTAAAAATGGTTTTATTTCAGGAATTCTTTAGAGAGCAAGTGCCCCTATTCTACAGCAAGTACGACTTAACAGAAAAAAGAAAATAAAGTACACAGAAAAATTTGAATTGGCATATAAATTGGTTTCTTATCAAAGGCTTCAGTTATGATGGAAGTTTAATTTTATGTCAATGGCTATGTATCAATATCATTGTGAAAAAATGGTATCACTGCATAGTGTCGGCACATGTACAAATACCAACTCAACCTATATAATAATCCATACAAGGCAGATTATCTTACTCTAATAAGTAATATGTATCCTTCCATAAATTAGAATGGCTCAGAGACCACACCTTCCAAAAATATACACTATACCTGTGTGAATCCATCACAGTCAACAATGTGGAAAGTTTTGCCATAAACTGTAATGTTTATTCCTCGATTTAGGTCTTTCCAATGGTAATGGTCTCCCTGGTCATTCTTGGGTAAGCGCTGACGTTTGATTAGTTTGCCTTGAGGGATCCCAGAGTTTTCCACAAGGGGCTCCATGACTGACATGCTGTCATCTTCCAGGTAGTAGTAAATGTACACCTGACGGATCCTATAGTGCTCATCAGTGGACATAGCAACATCTTCTTGAAAATAGGCATCAAACTTCAGTACCTATAGCACAAAAGGGAAGAAAAAATGGTGTTGTATTAGTTTCTCATCCAGAAAATGTCAAGTACCCTTCTGTAAAGAGAAATCACTCAGAGAGATTTGAATATTCATCACTTCTATCTACTAAATCAAAGATTGCCAGATTATGGTCCCTGAGTTAAATATACCCACCACCTGCTCTTGTATACGAACTAAGAATTGTTTTTACATATTTAGGTGATTAAGAGTCAATAGAATAAATTTTCACAACACATAAATTATATGAAATTCAAATTTTAGTATTTATAAGTAATTACACAAATAATTAACACTTATTTGCTAATGGCTGCTTTCCCATTACAAGGGCAGAGTTGTGAGTAGTTGTGATGGAAAGACCATTTAGGCTGCTGCTACAATCCGAATTGTGTGTCCCCTCTCCCATGTTCATATTGAAGCCCTAATCCTCGATGTGACTATATTTGGAGATGGGGTCTTTATAAGTTAATTAAGCTTAAATAAGGTCCTAAGGGTGGGGGACACTAATCCAATGGAAATAATGGCATTCTCCCCTGTCCCCCACTCTCAGCACATACCAAGGAAAGGCCACGTGAGGATAAAGCAAGAAGGCAGCTGTCTGCAAGTCAGGAAGAGAGCTCCCACCAGAAACCAAATCAGCAGGAAGCTTGATCTTGGTCTGCTAGTCCCCAGAACAATGAAAAAATAAAGTTCTATTGTACACAATGTCTGTTATTTTATTATAGCAGCTCAAGCAAACCAAGACACTGCAAAATCCAGAAGAGTTTGCTGACTTCTGCTCTAAGTGTTCAAACTATGTGTAGACTACTTACTAAAGTGTTCCTTGATAAGATGGCTTAAAAGACCTTAACTGTTCTAGCTGCACGTCCATGGCAAAAACCTCTCTAAAAATTTTTGGAAAGAGTAAGAAATTTGGACAAGATTATGACTTATTTCAAAATGAGAATGCTCAAGTCCATTGCTTTAGAAGTGGAGCCCCTTATATATGCATACGAAAAACATTATTAGAAAGTTTATATGAGTAACTCTCAAATCATCAATCCACCTCAGAATCCCCAATGGTTGGCATGTAAATTGTACTCAGAAATATATACGATAGAGCAAACCCTAGGTCCTCTGAAGAACACCACTATTGGTGTGAAGTCAAAACGGCATGTTTATTGTATATTTAAAAATATGTAAAAATATTATTAAAAGTCTATGTTGGCAGGTTTTGGGATGAATTTTATAAATATCTGTTATTCTGTTTCTTTTCTTTTTTTCAGTATATTTTTATTAATTTCAGAGAGGAAGGCAGAGTGAGTGAGAGAGAGAGAAACATCAATGAGAGAGAGAATCATTGATAGGCTGCTTCCTGCACACCCGACACGAGTTAAAGCCTGCAACCCAGGCATGTGCCCTGACCTGGAATCAAACCATGACCTCCTGGTTTATAAGTCAATGCTCAATCACTGAGCCACACTGGCTGGGCTATTCTGTTTCTATTTTTAATATTTCATTTCAAGGAGACCAAGTATTAGAATGATGTTTTAGGTAGGAAAGTGTTAACCCAAATCTCTACTAGAATAAGAGCAACAAAACAAGGAGATTCTCTAGTAAAGACACAAATGTGGCTCAATGAATAGAAAGTACAAAATAATTTTATACATGAGTGCTGTATAGAGTCTATTGTGGAAGAACAAGATGAAAACCAAGAGAGAACAGGCAACTTCACAGGAGAAACATGAACATAATAGAATGAAGGCCTTAAAGTTCATAATAAAAAGATGAAATGGGTTAATGTAATCGAATGTTAACATTTTTTGCGGGAAACGAGTAAACTCATCATATCACTTTTTATACCAAAGCGCGGGAGACGAGTTTTCTCCAAAAACGATGAGTAGAGACAGATTCCATCAAATATGGAGGGCCTGGCATTTCAACAACGAAAATGTGCAAGACAACTCAGATAGACTTTGCAAAGTCAGACCACTATTGGATTTCTTCCCGTTACGACGTGATTTGGTGGGAAAATGACCGATTACAAAGTGTTAAAAAACAAAATAGCATGGTAAAAGCAAAATATAAGTCATTTTAAAGTAACATTTTAGATCAACTGCAAAGAACTGAACTGGGGACATAATCACTGAGCGGGGATAGGATCAGTAATTCATATATGAAATGGTCTTTATTTGAGCTGCAGATTTATAAATACACAAATGTTAGAGCCATACATAGTCAGCTCTTCAAACTTCCCTCATTTTACAAGGAAGGAAACTGAGACTCGGTGGTACCGTGGCTTGTCTGAGGCCACAGAAGGGGTTAGGGGCATAGCTCGGACTTGAAGCTCAGTCTGTAAACTCACAGCCCAAAGTCCTCTCCATATACCTCACTACTTCTTAGATAACAGTGCTAGAATGGGTCAGAAAAGGAACTGTGTAGCTAACATGGTCAGAAGTGTAAGGGGAGGGGACAAAGGTGTATTCCGGCAGCAGCAGTATGCAGACCCTGACGGAGGAGGAAGGTGCTAGGCCTGGATCAGACTGGAAGCATCTCCGATAGTCCCGGTCTAGAGCAATAAATGACCAGCGATGAAAAAACAAAGAACTGATCAGGGTGATAGTGAGGAAGCAGGAGAGTGGAAGCCAGATGAGGTATTGAGAAAACACAGAGCTAGGAATATAGTGATGATTCTCACAGATATGGAGATATTAAGAAGATAATTTTGGTAGGTCAGATGAAGAGCTCAATTTCAGACTTGCTGAGTTTAAGCTGATATTGCAAGGGGCAATTTGGGATGTAGGACTGGGTCTGGAAAAGAAGTCAATATTAGAGAAAAATCAGGATGACTCAAGCATTTTGACCCAAGCAAATGAAAGGACGGAATTGCTGTCATACTGATATTGGCAAGACTGCAGTGGAGCAGATTTGGGGGATGAGGAGACAAATCGGGAGTTAAGTTCTGAACATGTTTAGTTTAAGGGGTCTATTAAACATTAAAGAGATGTCAAATAGGCAATTACAAATTATAGGCACAGAACATCACCATGTAAAGGACATTTCAAGCTATGCATCTAGATCAAAAGAATGAGCATAGACAGAGAAGTCCAAAGACTGAGCCCTATAGCACACCCATGTTCCTAGGCCGTCTGCTTTCTAAGATTGAATGGGATGAAAATGCCTTTGGCAACAGGAACTTGGCCGCAGAATGGGAGGCAGAGAGGAAATACAAACACACTCTTTAAAGAATAAAATAAACAGAATTTCTTCTATTCTATTTAAAATAAAGAATTTTAAATGGTATGTGTTACTTATAAACAAATCTTCTAGTCCTAGCCTGTTTGGCTCAGTGGATAGAGCATCCTGTGGACTGAAGGGTCCCAGGTTTGATTCCAGTCAAGGGCACATGCCAGGGTTGTGGGCTCAATCCCCAGTAGGGGGTGTGTAAGTGGCAGCTGATCAATGATTCTCATCATTGATATTTCTCTCTCCCTCTTCCTTCCTCTCTGAAATTAATAAAAAGGATAAAATCTCAATTAAAAAAACACAAATCTTCTAGACTATGTCACATGATCATTACAATTGAATCCTAATTCTATGTGCATCTACAGTAGTGAACTGTGACCATATAATCATAAAACCTAACAAATTCCTTCTGAAACAAAAAGAAAAATTAACTAAGGTAAAGCTCAGTTTTTCCTTTATATTCACTTCAGTACAGAAAAGAAGTTACTGGTTATATATACACAAGTGACCTGGCTTATGGATTCGTTCACATTGAAAGGAAATTAGAAGGTGGCCAGTGGGGTGGTACTGGGTGACACTGGCCAGACATGCCCTGAAGCCAACCTCCCACAGTCCCTCCCCAGGGTCTGCTGAGTGAGCAGGGTCCCTTCGGCAGGTGGGGTCCCTTGGTCTGACCTGAGGGGACCAGGCCAAAACCGGCTCTCTGATATCCCCCAAGTAGTTCTGGAGTGCGAGAGGGCCCTCTGCAAAATTGTTGTCGTCGTATGAGGATGTGAAACACAAATGCAAGTGCACAGTACACCAGATTCAGGACCGACAGTGCCCCAGCAACAACATGGCCCTGCAAGAAATCAAGCTCCCTCCTCTACGGTTTCAGGGTGTGTCACCCAAGAACCACCGCTGCCAAGTCACTGCAGCTTGGCAGTTCCTGAGTTGAGTGTCTGCCCCATGGTGGTCAGTGCATGTCACAGCGACTTGTCAGATGGTCAGACACTTAGCATATTACCCTTTAATATATATAGATGGTATATTTGGTACTAATCGAAGAAATTGACTATTCAGTTAATTAGGACACAAAATTCTCAAGTTCTCTGGTTATTTGGGAGTTTGTTTTCTGACATAAATGGTAAGTGGTAAAAATTTTATCTATTAAAACATCCCATAGCAGTGTTTTTCTGTCTTTACATTCAGCTCTGATCACTTAATATGGATCCGTTTGTGCAATAAACACTAGGATTTTCTCTGACATATGACCTACACATATAGCTAAAACTACATGTTTTCAATATGTAATTCATGTTACAGAGAGCCAAGTTAATATGTGAGGTCTCAATTAAATAATACTCTAACTCCTAAAATATTTATTTGTTAATCAAAAAAGTACTTATTGTCCTAGCTGGTTTGGCTCAGTGGATAGAGCATCGGCCTGTGGACTAAAGGGTCCCAGGTTCGATTCTGGTGAAGAGCACAGGCCCTGGTGCTTGATCCCTGGTTAGGGGGCATGCAGGAGGCAGCCAATCAATGATTCTCTCTCATCACTGATGTTTCTCTCTCCCCTCTCTGAAATCAATAAAAACATATTTAAAAAATAAATAAAATCAATAAAAACATTTTTTTAAATGTGGTACATTTACACTATGGAATACTACGCAGTTATAAAACAGAAGGATCTCTTACCCTCTGAGACACCCTGGAGGTACCTAGACATATTGATATTTTTCTCTCTCTCCACCCCTCCTTCCTTCCTTCCCGCCCTCCTTCCTTCCACTTTTTAAAAATCAATGAGAAAAATATCCTCAGGTGAGGATTAACGACAACAACAAAAATTCATCTCATTTTTAATTTTATTGAGTATCAATCAGAGTAAAGCTAGTCCAGGAGGGCGGAAACAGCATGTGCAAAGGCCCTGTAATGGGGGAGGGGGATATGCTTCAGTTTCAACAGAATAAGGAAAACAAATCAATTGTGAATGAAACACAGTGGGTTAGGAAAAGATAGGCTCAAGAGGAGGGTGGAGAAACAGCAGAGAGGGCCAGACCCAGTAGGACCGTGAGGAACCTGTAGAGTTGTATCTTAGCCAACACACTGGGAAAGCCATGAGAATGTTTCAGGTCAGTACGTAACAATCTGATACCTACTTTTTTCTATTTTTTTTTAGAATAAACACCTTTATTACATGAGCTAAGATTGGAGGGAAGAGATTTATTTGCTTTTCCAGGCCTTTGATTTTCCTCAGACAGAACTCTAGCTCCTTGCCCTGAAGCACATGGCCCTCTGCGAGGCCACACTAGCCTGGTCTTGAAGCGACGCATGCAAGAAGGTTGCCCAGCTGGAACTGCTCCTCGAGAAGATGGCTGATTTTTGCATTCTTTTTCCTTTCATCATTATTTTTTCTGAATTTTCTTTGATAGTTTTTTCTTCAAAATCTCTTCCTCCTCCGGAGTTAGCTTGGCCCCTTCTTGCAGCTCCGGGGCAGTGCCTGGTGGGACTCGTCCTACTGTCAGTACCCTGTGCTGTCAACGAGCATGATGCAGTTCTTTACTAGGGTCTTGGTGGGGACCAGCTTGTTGTTGGATGCATTGTAGACAACATCAATCCTTGTTTTGCGCGTACAACACTCTTGAGTCCCAGGGGAAGTTGCCCACGTCCAGCCTCAAGGGTAGGTACTTCTAGTTCCTCCAGGCACTCAGACTGTGTGTATGCTGAGAGGTCCAATCTTAGTGTTGCTTCACTTCTTGTGGTAGGGCTTTCTCTTGCCCCAGATCTTGAGGCACTTGTTGTCCCGAGTGACACCCATTGTTCGGCGCCAGCTGGAAAGAGAAAACGCAAAACTGATACCTACTTTTAAAAGATAAGCCTGTCTGCTAATTGGAAAATTAACTGTAAGAATAGAGATGAAAATAAATGAGCAAAGAGGTTATAGATTTTGGAGATGGAAATGATAGAGCTTGTGAGGGAAAATAATCAAGGTTGACTTTTAGTTGGGGGACGAAAGCAGCTAGGTGGATAGCGGTAACATTTACTATACTGGTTAAGAGAGTCTGAAGGCATTTTCACAGAAAAATGACATAATGTGCCTTGGGTACTAAACCAAGCACTGGACATGTTACAAGCATAAAAAACCAGGTGTGGGACTACCATGAAGGTTAACAGTATGTTAACAATTAACATATTGCTTGTTTGAACTAGGGCAGTGTAGAGGAAATGGAAGTCAGATATACTTGAATTGGCAACTCACTGAAGGGGAAGAAAACCTGAAATGGCTTGGATTTCATACTCTGATTACCTAGTGGAGCCCTACAGAAAGAGCACCTCTATGAGAAAAGGTAGTGGTCTAGATGAAAGACATACAGAACCTGAGGTGCCCACAGCTCATTCAGGTGGAGGTATCTCAGGGCGTTTTCAAAAAGGTCAGAATTGGAAATATCAATAGTTGTGTACTTTGAGATAACAACTGAAACCATAAAAGTGGGCAAGATCTCTCTGAGGAATATATATATATATATATATATATATGGCTAATATGCTAAGTGTTTGTATGAGTAATGACATCATGTAGCAATGCCTGACTTCCTCTAGCGACGGCTAGCTTCCTTGCAGTTTCTTCAGCCCAGGAACACTACATGCTTTATAGGCAGGTGCAAACATTTCACACTTTAACCAAATGTCTGTGAAGCGTTTTCCCGTGCCTCATCCCATTTGATCCTCACAGAAGTCCTGGAGTAAGTAGATAGGAGACTTGATAGAATCCTATTTTCTTTTCATTAGCCAGAAAATGGAGATTTAGAAAGTTTAGAAACTTGACCCGACTGAAGAAAAGAAATTGTGGATCTTGGAAATGACTTCAGGTTTTCTCACTGTGCAGAATATAGTCAAACACTGCTGCAAATATTATACCCTTTGTTCTTTCTGCATTATCTACAATAATAATCTGCTTCGTGTTGATATTTACTGCTGTGTTGCTCACAATTACCTGAAAAAGAAGTTGGGTGCTTCACTGAGCTGGAAAAAGTTTAGCTAAATCAGAGAGCAGGTCTAATTAAGTAAGTTTATTCTCTCTATATACATAAAAGGCTAAGCTGTCTCACGCATGCGCAATACATATAAAGCTCTCGCTGGCGCCAATCGCACCTGTGTGTTTGATCCATCATTGTTGATTGTGAAATTGGTCAACAGTTCTATTATAAAGGACAAGTAGTGATATTAAAATATTTCTTCTAATTAATTTCCTTTTAATGTGTATGAGTTCATGTACCAGGCCACTAGTATAAAATAATGAGAACAGACCCTTTACAATGCTTACAGCTAAAAATGAGAGGAGAAAGGGAGGCCAGAGTAGGAGCAGCCAGATGGAAAGAGAGAGGAAAACCAGAGGAGTAAGATTCAGTGCAGCAAGAAAAAAGCAAAGTTTCAAGAAGGAAGAGAGGATCAACAATGGGAAATATTGCGAACAGGTCAAAGGGAATGCTGGCAAAAAAAAAAAAAATAGTTCTGGGCTTGAGGGCAGAGAGATGTCAAATTGTAAGTGATCTGACAGTCAAGTGAGAAAGAAAGTTAAAGGCGTCACAAGGTAGAAAGTTTTGTAGGACAACATACTTTGACCCTAGGTAAAGAACTTACTAGCTGTTTGAAATGGAAGTAGTATGAAAGTTAAAGACAAGAGAGATGAAAGAAGAATAACATCAGGAACACAGAGTGGGATATGAGGGTGGGAAGTTGAACATAGGGGGGTGACAATGAGAACTGTATGGGAACAAAGAAAAAAGATGAGGGTGTTCACAGCACATGTCCTGGTCATTATCACCTGCGTAAGGAATGAAGTTATACAATAAAGATAAGGGACAGTACAAAGACTGTCCAAAATATGGACAAATATGTTTGCTATTAATTTGACTATGGGTATTTATAAAAAAATTTAAACATGTTTAATTCAGAAAAACTATAAATTCCTCTTCTAAAAAAAAAAAAAATCTTAGTTTCGCCCTGACTGGTTTGGTTCAGTGGATGGAGCATCAGCCTGCAGACTGAAGGGTCCCGGTTCGATTCCAGTGAAGGGCATGTACCTGGGTTGCGGGCACATCCCCAGTAAAAGGTGTGCAGGAGGCAGCTGATCAATGTTTCTCTCTCACTGATGTTTCTAACTATCTCTCTCCCTTCCTCTGTAAAAACTCAATAAAATATATTTAAAAAAAGAAATCTTAGTTTCAAAACCATGAGTTTAACTACTCTCTATCTTATTATCTATGGTAAGGATTATTTATCTAGAAATTTTGATGATCTCAGTAAAATGAATAGGAAATTTAAAATGTAAGTATAGTTCTTCATGCCTATCTTTTAAAAATGAACTATTAATACTATTTTAAAAGCATAAATTAAGTAATGACAATAAGCATAAAATAACATAGAACAAAAATATAAAGAAGCCTATTCAGGCACAATTTCTCCCTCTGCATTTCAATAATATTTTCCATGACATATATAATTTTATCACTTCCTAGTTTATCATAGTTATTTGCTATTCTTTTCAATAAAAATTAAACTTACCAGGATTTGTACCTTGATAAATTATCAAATACCTATCTCACTCCTCTCTTGTATTTTCACCCCTCTCTCTTATCTACTCATTTTGCAGTGCCTGTCACAGCTGTGAACCAAGAAGAGAAACAAGAAACAGGTAAAGAAATAGCCATATGTATAACTGATACCAGTTACTTGATATTAGGTTTAGCCTATGAATGGATATGTGAATTTTTCCTATCAAATGTGATAACTTAGATGGGGAAATGGGGGTTGTATTGATTCTGGCTGATATATTAAAAGTTGTGTAAATTAATTGATTATTAATGTAAATAGTACCGTTCTACCACCAGACTAATTTTTATCCAAAATTCCTTTAATATTTTAAAAAATATGTTTTTGTTGATTACTTTAGAGAGAGAGGAAAGGAGAGGGAGAGAGAGAGAGAAACACTGATGTGAGAGGAAAACTTCAATTGGTTGCTCTTGCATGCACCCCAACCTGGATATGTACCCTGACCAGGAATCGAACTGGTGACCTTTCGATGCATGGAATATGCTCAACCAGCCACAGCAACCCGACTATTTGTATTTTCCACCGGTATCAATAAATGTTAACCAGCTGGATGGAAATAGTACAGGCAATGAACAAAAATAACCAAAACATTAAAAGACCAAAAAATAGGTTAGGAGTAAATTAGGAAAGATAACTTATAAAAACTGGTCAGTATTTCTCAGAGCCAGTTATACATAAAAATCACTGGAAATCTGAATCATTGAGGATTGAGGAAGCATCTAGGTTTCTTAAAAGTCCCAACAGTGCCCTGGCTGTGGCTCAATTGGTTGGAGCTTTGTCCCACGTACAAAAAGGGTAGGTTTGATTCCTAGACAGGGCATATACCTAGGTTGTGGGTCTGATCCCTAGTCGGGGTGCATATGGGAGGCAACCAATCGGTTTCTTTCTCACATAGATGTTTCTCTCTCCCTCCTCCCTCCCTCTCTTTCTAAAAACAATAAAAAGTATATCCTCAGTTGAGATTAAAAAAAAATCCCCTCAGTCATTCCACTGCATGGTCATAGTTAGGACCACTTGGCATTAGTGAAAAGAGGAGACTCACTGACAAGGAAAACCAAAGATGTGGAAATGTCAACAGATGGAAATAAGGTAACTCCCAGTATAAAAGCATAAAAGTAAATGAGACACAAACACAATGTTATACCACCCTTGAGTTATGCCATGCCAAGCCAGAAATGTCCCCCAAAAGACAGACACTTAGGAAGACAGCCCAGAGAAAACTGACAACAGATGGAGTTGTATTCACGATGACATCTTGCACTTCATGGAGGTTAAGGATTGTCATCATTACAGAATATAAAACTTAAAAAGTAGGAAACACAGAGCAGGTCATCATAGAGCAATATCAATTCAAGAATTCAGAATTCACCCAACTTTCCCTTAACTGTATTTGGAAAATATTTCAGCGAAGTCTATGGGGAATTATTTTCTGTAATCAGCTTCCTGACTAAAGAAAGGCCCTTTCAATCTCGAGTTCAGCTGTCTATGACTAAGGGTTGAGGCATGTGAATAATTTTCTCCTCAGAGTACTCTGGAAAACCTGTGGTTTATTGTTGACTTTTCTGCCAACAGTCGGCTCTGAGAAATTTGAATTCAGGGGGTACCTTAAGATCCCACATGGTACCTTTTTGTCAAAAGCCACATGCGCAGGAATAAATTCCGGAGGTGCGGCTGGCTTAGGTTCACCGTAAGTTAGAAGTGGTGCCTTATTGGCCAACTCATCCAGGTCAGCCTGGGACAGCTGGTTGACCTGGAGCCGGCCCCCGCCTACTCCAGCCGTAGGACGACGAGCCATTGCATAGCCATGCGTGTAGCTCAGTGTCTGGCTTCTATGGAAGTCCGTTTTCTGAAGAAGAAAAGAAGTGCATCATTAATAAAATTGGTTAGGTAAAAGGGCTCACTTTCAAACATATCATAACTTAAATTTTTGCTTATAAACAACACAAACCTACTATCAAAAAGTATACCTACAGCCCTAGCTGGTTTGGCTCAGTGGATAGAATATTAGCCTGTGGACTGAAGGGTCCCAGGTTCAATTCTGGTCAAGGGCACATGCCCAGATTGCTGGCTCGATCTCCAGGGTGGGGTGTGCAGAAGGCAGCCAATCAATGATTCTCTCTCCTTACTGATGTTTCTTTCTCTCTTCCTCTTGGAAATCAATAAAAGATATTTTATTTTTTAAAAAACAGTATGCCTATATTTTAAGTTTCTGATATTTTTGGCCAGGAACAGGGAAGGAAGCAGCATCCTGAGTTTAAAACAAAACCGTGCTCCTGAACACCCAATTCATTACCAACTCACTTCTCACAAGAAACCAAAATATTAATTTCAGTTTCTCAAAATACTATTTTTTCACTGGTCTTCCCATGTTTTTTGTCTTATCTAGTGGTCACAGACTATGGAACGTAAAAGAGCTGGTTCTGCAAAATCAATTTTTACTTGAAAAGAAAGACCTTTCTTGTTACAATGACACTGATACATTCACACAACTCATTGGAAAGCAAGTAGATATTATACATTTAAAAACCTGAACTCAATAATTCCACCTCAATCCTTTATTTTAAGAATATAATCTAAAATTATCAGAAATAATATGCCTAAAGTTGACCATAACTTTAATTACAATAATAAAAATGCTGAAAACAATAGAAAATTATACATATGAGTAAATGACGGAAAACTCAGTGGACTACTATTATGCAGCCATTAAAATACTGGTTTTAAGACTATATAGCAATCCAGGAGAAATGTTTGATTTAATAAGCCCCCAAAAAGCAGCCTATGAAAGTATATGTACTACAATTGTAAGCATGCAAACACGTACCTGAAAAGAGACTAGATTTGGTGAAGGCTCTGTCTGTATTAAACATTTCTGAGCGATGTCAATTTTTTCCCCCCAATGAACTCATTTTTATTGGGGATTTGGAAAAAAATATTAAGTAAAAAATAAAGAAGTGTAAAGGAAATAAATGTGAAGATAGAGGGGCCAAATGGTGATACAGGAGGCCCTAGTGCCCTCATGCCCTCACAAAGATCAACGGTTAGTCAGCTATCTATAAAAAACACAGTGGAACAAAAAATCTGACAGTAATCTCACAAAAAGAGAAGGAAGACAACTTCATTTTGCCAGTATCATTCCATCTCCCAGCACCAAGAGGAAGCTACCTATCTAGAAAAATTTCCCCTCTCCAGGAAAAAAAGAGAGGGTGACCACCAGTTTCAGGCAGAGCAGCTAAGCTGAAGTGTATAAAGCCGGCTAGGAACAAGGAAGAAAAACAGGGGCGCTGGCAGCAGCCACTGAGTGGGAGTGACTGCACATCTGAGGCTTGCCTGCACCTGGACAGTGGAAAAACCCAGCGGATTTTGCCACTTACCTGAAGCCAATAGCAAGTATAGCTGTAGCCACTGTGTACTTCCTGTAGATTTCACTCCACAGGTATTCATGTCTGCTGACACCAGCCACCTGAGTCCCTCCATTCTCCCTCTTTCCTGACAGACGGAGGTAACAAGCTGCAGCTGCTCAAGCATAAGATCCTAGCATAGACACCCCCCACCCTCACCCCATCTGACACCCCACTGCTGTGCATGAGGTTGGAGCTAGCCCCTCCAGCTGTGCACCTGCATGTAACTTCATACCTCATCACAGGCCTCCCCTGCAGTGTGCACGCCCAGGGGTGAGTGTGCACCTGGAGAGAGTGTGCAGCCAGAGAGCATGCCGGCAACCAGGGCCTCTGTAGCAGCCAGTGAGGCCACAGTTGGCCCCAGACCTGCTGCTGCTCTGGCCTCCACCACTATCATGTCTGCAAACAGCCCCTGCCACTACACTGCCACCTGCATTTGGCCCCTGTAGCTGAATATGTGCACACCACTGTTCTGGGTCTCCAATGCTGCCTGTGTTGGTCCTGAGCAGGTGGACCTGGAGGTGCCATGGAAGACCCCAACAGCCTTTGTAGCCACTGCAGAACACTTACAGTGCTTGCCAAGAACCACACAGTTGTCAATGTGGTACACACCAGTGGCCTGAGCTGAAGAGACATCATGCCCACCCACAACCCTGCCAGACCTAGAACGGCTACACAGAACACTTGGTGCCCTGCAGCACTGGACCCAGGATCGCAGCACACTCCCACCAGCAGTGAAACTATTTTCTTCCCAAAGCCAGTCCATGAAGTTTGGCAGAGGTGACCGCTTTTTCAAATGTGAAGGCACCTGTGCAAGATGGCAGGGATCCTGAAAAATGACTCCACCAAAGGAATACAGTAAACCTATAATAACTGCCCCCCCCCCCAAATGAAGCAGAAATAACCTAATAAAAAACACACCTCAAAACAGTAAAACTTCGATATAATAAATTATTTTGGGCAAGAAGGTGTCCGTTAAAGCCGAAAGTCCACTATATATAATAAAGTAGGGTTTCCAAATGCTTATGTTAAAAAACTGACAAATTGGTTAGTTTACTCTTTTTACTTATGTAGACACATTTGTGTTATTAAAATTATGTATGAAAAGTTTAACTTCACAGAAAAGCTTTCTATGACAATAATTTTAAATTTATACTAAACCAGAGACCTGGTGCATGAAAATTCATGCACTGGAGGGGGTGTTCCTCAGCCCTGCCTGCCCCCACTTACAGTTTGGGAGCCCTCAGGGGCAGGAGGCGACCCAGAGATCAGGGGAAGGCGATGCCCCCATCACACCTCTGCTGCTGCCACTGCTAGCAGCTCAAGCCTCGGCCAGCCCTGGTTGGCTGGGCAGCCGCATCTGAGGCTTGCCTACACCTGGACCAGCCCTGGGCAGCTGGGGGGCTGAGGGGACTAGGCGACTCTGGAGGCAGGTGCGCCAGTGGGGCTGAGGGGACTGGGCGTCGCCATCTTGTTGCTGTGAGCACAGCCTCTCTGAGGGCAGGGCAGTCAATTAGCATATTCCCCCCTTACTGGCTGTGGGTGCTGCAATCTTTGAGGGCGGGGCAATTAGCATATTCCTTCTTTATTAGATAGGATATGTCTAATAAGTGCATGCATTCACCCAGTCGCTGCAAGTAAACAAATGCCCACGGCGGGGGTGTGGCTCAGAGCAGTGGGAACATAGGCCAGCATGAGTTAAAACTGCTACAGAAAGTCATGCCATGAAACATTAGAGCCAATCACAGGGCAATGCAGTGTGATCACATGCTAATCATTCCCTGAACATTGTTTCCAAGCAGTGACTCTTGGATTTAAATATGTAGACTATAATTGTAGATATGCAATATTTATGTTGACAAAATTACTACAGAGTTTTTTCCAACATATGGCCTATTCACTAAAATTTGTTAAAAATAACAGTGAATTAATTACATAAAAATAGCCTGCTGCCCTAGCCGGTTTGGCTCGGTGGATAGAGCATCAGCCTGCGGACTGAGGGGTATTGGGTTCGATTCCGGTCAAGGGCATGTACCTTGGTTGCAGGCACATCCCCAGTGGGGAGGGTGCAGGAGGCAGCCGAACGATGTTTCTCTCTCATCGATGTTTCTACTCTCTGTCTCCCTTCCTCTCTGTAAAAAAAATCAATAAAATATATTTAAAATAAAAATAACCTGCTAATTTAATTATAAGCAAATCTTGGTTAAAAGCCTTTTAAATTAATGCTAATTTTCACAATGCTAATATAACATACGGACTGGAAATTTTGTCCCATTAAATCTGTAGTTCATTAAATTGAGGGTTTACTGTAATTGTCTTAAAGATGTTCAGAAAGCTACAAGAGAACACAGATAAATGACTTAACAATATCAGGAAAATAATATAAGAACAAAATGAGAAATTCAACAAAGAAATAGAAAACATTAAAAAGAACCAAACAAATTTTGGAGCTGAAGAATAAAATGATTGAACTGAAGAATTCAAAAGTAGCTTTAACAGAAGACTTGAACAAGTAGAAGAATTTGTGAGTTAGAAGACAAATCAATTGAAATTTCCAAACAGTGGAGCAATAAAAAAGAAAATAGAATGACATGAATGAAGTCTATGGAACTTACAGGACGGTACTAAGAGAAATAATGTATGCATCTTGGGAGTCCCTGAAGGAGTAGATAAGGAGAAAGAGGTAGAATGCTTATTTAAAAAAATAATGGCTGAGAACTTCCTAAACCTGAAGAGAGAGAAGGATATCCAAGTTCATGAAGCTAATTGGTCACTCCAAAATTTCAAACCAAAATAATCTTCTCCAAGATACATAACAATAAAACTATCTACATCAAAGACAGTGAGATAATTTTTAAAAGCAGTAAGAGAAAAAAAATCTCTCCTACAAGGGAACCTCCATAACCCTATCATGCTATCCTTGCAGGCCAGGAGAGAATGAGATGATATATCCAAAGTGCTGAAAGAGAACAACTGCCAACCAAGAATATTTTACCCAAAAAAGTTGTGCTTCAGAAATAAATGTGAGATAAAACTTTATCACCACAAAACCTAACTGAAGAGAAACACTGTAAGAAGTTCTTCAAGCTGAAATAAAAGGCATTAGTTTGTAACATGAAAACATATAATGCACCAGTAAATGTAAGTATATAGTCACATTCAGAATACCCTAATACTGTAATATGGTACTATGTTGACATGTAACTTTAGTATAAAAGTTAAAGAACAAAAGCATTAAAAATAGCTAAAGCTTCAACAATCTGTTAATGGATACAGAATATAAAAAATTTAAATGTTGACATCAAAAACATAAAGGGAGGAAAGCAAAAGGGTAGAGTTTTTATATGTGATAAAAGGTGAATTGTTATTACTGTAAAAAATATATAAATATGCTTTATGTAAGCCTCATGGTAACCACAAAGCAAAAAACTACAGTGGATTCACAAAAGATAAAGAGAAGGACATCAAAGCATACTATTATGGAAAATCATCAATTCACAAAGAAAAGCAGCAAGGGAGGAAGAAATGAACAAGGGAACTAAAAAACAACCAGAAAAACAAAAAACAGTATTAGTGCCCAGTGGTTAAGAGTGTTGGCCAGCACACCATAGGGTTGCGAGTTTGATTCCCAGTCAAGGACATATACCTGGGTTGCAGGTACAATCCCTGGCACCGGGCACATGAAAGGAGGCAACCAATAGATGTGTCACTTTTCTCACATCCATGTCTGTCTGTCTGTCTGTCTCTCTCTCTCTCTCGCCCTGCCCCCCAATGAAAAAAATATTCTCAGGTGAAGATTAACAACAATAAAAGAAGGTATGAGAAACTCCTTACCTATCAGTAAATGTAAATGAATTGGTATCTTCAATCAAAAGGCAAGCTGGATGATTAGGGGGGAAAAACTAACTATATGCTTGCCTATAAGAGACTCCAGCTTTAAGGCCACACATAGGCTGAAAATGAAGGGATGGGAAAAGCTATTCCATGCAGATGAAATGAAAAGAAAGCAGGGGTCATTGTACTTATATCAAACAAAATAGACTTTAAGCCAAAAATGGCAATGAAAGACAAAGATGATCATTATGTAATAAACAAGTCAATTTATCAAGAAGATATAACAATTGCAAATATTTATGTACCCAACGTCAATATATTAAGGTAATACTAAGAAATCTGAAGAGAGAAATATACACCCCCCCCCAAAAAAAACCCAAAACAACAAAAAGCAGTAATAGTAGGGAATTTCAACACTGTACTTTAAACAATGAATAGGTCAGTCAGACAGAAAATCAACAAGGAAATGTTGGACTTGAACTAAACTTAAATCAAATGAACTTAACAGACATATGTAGTACAACCCATCCAACAACAGCAGAATACACAATTTTCTCAAGTACATATAGAACATTCTTCAGAATAGATCATATGATAGGTCACAAAACAAGTCTCAGCAGATTGAAATCATACCAAGTATCTTTTCTGACCATAATGATATGAAATACCAGAAAGCAAGCTGGAAAATCCTCAAAGAAATCAAAGGGAAATTTAAAAAATACCTTGAAACAAACAAAAACAGAAGAATAACTATGAAAGCCATTAAGATGCTGCAAACACAGTTCTAAGAGGGAATTTTTGCAGCAATAAATAAATGTATGCACTAAGAGAGAAGAAAAATCCATATTTATGGTGTCTGAATGATACTTAGACTTCTCAGGGTAATTAGTAAAGTATGGAAATGTCTAATCACTATGTTGTACATTTGAAACTAATATAATATTGCATGCCTACTGTTATTGAAAAATAATTTCTTAAAAAAGAACAAAAAAAATCAAATAAACCACCTCACTTTATACCTCAAGAAACTAGAAAAAGAACTAAGCACGAAGTTTGCAAAAGGAAGGAAATAACGAAGATCAGAGCAGAAATAAATGAAATAGAAAAACGATAGAAAAGATCAACAAAACTAAGAGCTGGTTTTCTAAAAAGATAACAAAATTGACCAACCTTTAGGTAAACTATGAAAAAGAGAGGATTCAAATAAATATAAACAGAAATGGAACAAAACATACTGATAACACAGAAATACAAGGACCTGAGAGATTATTAACAGTTATATGCCAACAAGCTGGATAAATGAAAATAAATTTCTAGAAGCATATAACCAACCAAGACTGAATCATGAATAGAAAATATGAACAGAACAAGCCTATATAATAAGGTGGTAATATGCAAATTGACCATCACACACTCACACAAGATAGTCACCCCCATGTGGGCACACAATGGCTGCCACAAGATGGCCAGCAGGGGAGGGCAGTTAGGGGCCACCAGGCTGGCAGGGAAAGGCAGTTGGGGGCAATCAGGCCAGCAGGGGAGTGATTAGGCGTCGATCAGGCTGGCAGGGGAGTAGTTAGGAGGTGATCAGGCTGGCAGGCAGAAGCAGTTAGGGGCAATAGGCAGGCAGGCGAGTGTTTAGGAGCCAGCAGTCCCAGATTGTAAGAGGGATGTCCGACTACCCACTTAGGATCAGGCCTAAACCTGCAGTTGGACATCCCCCGAGGGGTCCCAGATTGGAAAGGATGCAGGCTGGGCTGTGGGACATGCCCCTGCAGTGCACAAATTTCATGCACCAGGCATCTAATCTATAATAATGAAAGCGTAATATGCGAATTAGACCAGACGTCCTTCTGGACAAAGCTTGGGCAATCTATATATTCAATGCAATCTCTATCAAAATTTCAATAGCAGTTTTCACAGAAATAGAAAAAAATCCTAAAATTTGTATGTCACCACAAAAGACCCCTACTAGCCAAAGCAATGCTGACAAAGAACAACAAAGCTGGGGGCATTACACTTCCTGATTTCAAATTAGTGACCACTGAACAACATAGGTTTGAAATGTACAGATCCACTTATAGGTGAATTTTTTTTCAATTGACCCTTGCAGTTCAAACCAGTGTTGTTCAAGGGTCAATTCTGTGGTCAGAAAGCCATATATACAGAGAGCCACTATATGCAAATTTTCAACTGTGTGTAGGACATGTGTGCCTTAACCCTTGAGTTGTTCAAGGATCAATTATAGTTTGTATATTACAAAGCCACAGTAATTAAAACTGTGGTGGTAATCATTTTGCAAAATATGTGTAGCAAATCAACCAGTTGTACATTTTAAATTTACACAATGCTGTTTATCAATTATATCTCAATAAAGTTGAAAAGAAAATTTATAGGGTAATTTGATGGAATATTCTTTCCTTTTTCCTGTTCTTTGTAATGATAGGTTACTTTCAAAATCATATTATGTATGTATGTGTGTGTATATACCTGTATATATATATATATACACACTCACAAAAATACACATATACATAAAATTTAGGACAAATCATAAAATATCTTTTTTAAGAAAATGGCTTACTTATCTACCTCCTAATTTGTTTGCAGCCCAACTTACCATCTTTCAAGATCTGTACTAATGTAAAAGGTACAATACAGTAAACTACTTTTGCTAAAAGAGTTATGGATTGTCAATTTTTTCTTTAAGGTCAAACATTCAGAGTCACAAGTCAGCTGACAAGTGCTGCTCCAGATGCATAACACCAATGACATTGAACAAAATGGGCTGAGCTGACCTCTTATCTAGGTCATCTGTGAAACTTTCAGCTCCTCCTCTTTCACCTCTAAAGATAGACCCAAATCAGCTGCTTCCTTTGCTTTCCCCATTTTACACAAACACCACTAACACCCCTCAACATATGGCCTTTATTAGTGGATCCTCACAGTATCCCAAGCAAGGAAAACAAAGGCCTCCCCTCATCCTGCTTAGTCATTATGGCTTTGAACGCTGTGGGAGATGTACATATGTAGTCCTTTGATAAAGAGAGTAATCATGTTTTTCAAATTCCAAATAAGGCAGATGAGTTGATATTTGCCCAAGGTATTTAAAATATGAAGTATGTCCAATGCACAGTTCATCTCACATAGAGTACAGCCAGAAGCTCTTAGAGCCTGGCACCTCCAGTCCACACCTCTGTTATCAATATCAACTCAACCCTGCCTTGCGGGTAACCCACACTCCCAACACCAAATGCCTAGACTGCTCCTGCACATGGGCAGGAATGTGCCTACAACACAGAGGAAAATCTGTGAGGCTGTGTCTTCATGCAGGAATTATTTGAAGAAGAGATTCAGAACCCAAATTCCCTCATCAAACTTTCAATTCATCCCCCCAGCCCCAAAATAAACTGACTACGTATTTTATCTTACCTTTATGACCATGGATAGAAACTAACAGCTTAAATTAATCAACTACATAAATATAAACTGTTATTGTCTCACCTATGATAGTCAGCTTACTGAATCTCAATATTGATCTTCCAACATATATTTCAGTAACCCTACTAGAATTAAAACAAATACTAAATAATTTTGTCAAGGGCTAAACTGTATTAGGAGGGAAAAAAAACTTCCTTCTCTCTTTCATTTTGTCTAGAAAATGCAACTGAATACATTTAAGTCTTTTATTAAAATGTTAGAGCGAAAATAATAGGGCTAGGGGGTAGAAAAAAAATTCATCAATGGTGGTGGCCTTGAAGGGACTGGAATGGAATTATGTTCCGAGAAGCAGGCAACGGTGGTTTGGGAGGAAAACAGGGCTGTATTGAACGTTTACATTTCGGAGAAGCAATTGAAAAAGAAGATGGTACAGGCATGGGGAGAAGATGGGAGCAAGAGCAAAGTATAGAAAAGGCAGAAGAGCTGGACACAGAAGGGAGGGAGCTGCGTGGAAGCGTACACGAGAGGCCTGCCGACTGTGGGAAAGAACCCGGTAGACGGAAGAGGATGCGTGGAAATGACACGTAAGACTGAAAACGGAGCTGCGAGTGAGGAGGACCACTGGGCCCAGGACCCAGGCGATGGAGGAAGCAGGGAGGATGGGCCTGGGAGGAGAGAGTTGGGTGGGGCTGTGGGATGAGGCTGACGGCGCAGGGATGCTGAGCGGAGAAGGGGCCGAGCTAGCGCGGAGGTGCAATGGAGAAGGATGGAGCTGCCGGAGCGGGGCACAGTGTGGGAGAATGAGCGGCTCCCGGAATAGGGAGCCTGGGGTGGGGTGGAGAAGCGGGTCCAGAGGGAGAAGCATCAGAGGCTGGAGCAGCACGGAGCAGCAAGGAAGACCCTGGCTACGCTAACAGACTAAACGAAGGCGGCCGACAGGTGGAGCGGAAACACTGAAAAGGGATGGAGCTGAGGGATAACGAGTATGAGAGGGAGTGAGGCTCAGTGTGGAGCGGGGAAGGAGAGGGGGAGGGGACGACAGGGTCGTGGTGGGTAAGAAAGGGCAGGGTCAGGGGAGCGGCCGGGTCTGAGGGCACAGAGAACAGTCGGGTGGAGGAGGAAGGAGGTGCACTAAACGGCAAGCCTTTTCAAGACTTGGGGCGGGGGGCGGGGAGGGCAGGTCGCCATAAGTGGGGGTTGGGCGGCCAAGTCCTCACCATGGGGTCCGCACAGGACGTGCCCGGGAGAAGGGGCAGACCAGGCTCGGGGTTGGACATCATCGCATCCGCCACGCCGCCGCCGCCGCCTTGGAAAGGTTTTGTCCTCCCCGGTTGCCCCGGCGACGTGCCGCGTTCGCAGGTCTCCCGACGTTCCATGGTGCAGCCAAACCGCCCCGACTCCTGCGTGTGAAGGCAGGGGCGCAGGCGCTGAGCCACGGGGCGGCACGTGATCAGAAGGCGGGAAGCAGCGCTCTCGCGGTAAGACGACCCCAGGGAAAGGGGCGTGGTTAGTAGGCGTCTCGGGACTGGCCCCGCCCCTCTGGGCTCCCTGGCGGGGACGCGAAGGGGGCGGGGGCGGGGGGCGGGGAGGCGGTGTGGGAGCAGTAGGTTGAGCGGACACTAGTTCTCGCAGGAAGTGCATTGGCCGGAGTGGGCGTCGGAGGAGTTGAAGTAGAAGGGAAAGTTCTTACTTCCCGCCTGCCCAGGCCTCCCGCGCCGCGGTGTCCTGAGCGCATGCGCTCTTTCCGCCCAGCGCTGAGCAAAGGGCGCCGACCCGCTGGCGTGTAAGTGGACAGAACAGTCCCAGAGATGTAAATGACACAGCATAGGGAATACGGTCATCAGTATCGAATCAATATCTAATAAGTATGTATGTGGCGAGGTGGGACCACTCTGTAAAGTACACGATTGTCTGTGCTGTGACATCTGAAACGGATACAGAATCATATTGAATGTAAAGTGTAATTGAAAAAAATAATTAAAAAAAAAAAGAACCCTGGACGTAGATCAGTGGTTAGAGCGTCAGTGGACTAAAAGGGCTCAGGTTCGATTCCAGTCTAGGGCAGGTAACTCGATCCCTGGCCGGGTTGTGGCGCCTACAGGAAGCAACCAATCAATGTGTCTCTTTCATGTCAGTGTTTCTCTCCCCCCTCCCTTTCACTCTCTTAAAAAAAAAATCAATGGAAAAAAATATCCTTGGGTGAGAATTAACAACCACAAAAAAAGGATGTTTACCTTCCCCAAAGGTGCTTCCTATGGGCAGGAGCTCTGCATTATTCATGATTGTCTCTCAGTGGCTTAACGTGTTCAATGAACTAATGCAACCTTGTTGCCCCTAATCCTCCCACCGCTGCACCATCTGTTTCTCCCCATTCGCTTTTCTTTATTCTGTCAACCCCTGCAGCCTCTCAAGTTTTGCAGGCAGGACCTTGCATATTGGCCTCAGGACACTCGATATTGGTTGACTGAAGACCTACAGATGCTCCACTCAATTCTGACCTCTAGGTTATGCCTGCCTGTGGCAGCATGGAAAGAGCAGAACCACGAGGGCAAACACATCTCCTTCAAAGAGAAAACTAAGTCAGGAGACTAATAAGTGAGGTGAAATATTCTCGGGACCATATGTACTCTCACCTGTGGTGCTTTTTATAAAACTTGATTAAATTCGTCCTTAAGAGAAAATGTAGCACTCTCCTGACACATTTGCAAGTGCGCGCGCACACACACACACACACACACACAAATGATTTATCAGCACCAAGGAGCTTAAAAATAAAAAGCAATCCAAACCCTGAACCCAGACCCAGCCCAACCCGGACCCTGGATTCGTTAGTTCTGAAATGGAGCCCAGGAACCTGATTTTTATAACAGCTGTTACCGTTTGTGTAAACAATAACATAAATGGAGCTAGACTGCCACGTCAGGGGAACTGCTTTGCAGGTCTTATGTCCCAAATCTTTGGAATGTTAAACAGGGCAAAATATCCTTGGGCCTGGATCTAAGCAACATTGTGCCTTGCAAAGGAACTCTTTGCAAAGATAACAAGAAAGTGATCGTTATGACTACTACACTGCTGACTTACTGGACTGAAAAAATTAATAACACTGTTCAGGATTAACATCACTATGTTATGCTGTCTGTGCCAATAGAAATGGGGTCCTTCTATGGATGTCATTGTTTTCCTTCCCTTCCTCATGAACACCCATTGCTTTTGTCTCCTCGTCAGAACATTGCGGTACTTGGGATTCTGCCTCCATTAATGATTCCTGAATAACTATTCTTATTTATCTCAACAAATGCTTGTTGTGTCTCACTTTGAAAGGCCTTTTATTTTTAGGTTAACAGTAAGCCAATTTAGGAACATGATAGAGAGCAAGCCTTACACAGAAGGCATATCTCCCCATGTCATGAATCGTCAATACAGATATCAGCTTTAGTTTTATTGCTGCTGGTCAGAACAAATCCCACAGCTGGATTTCACTAATGGGCGTGGATCTTAGAGGCCTAGAACATGAATCCATTAGTGGCATCTGAAAGGTTATTGGTGGCTGTCTACCACACCCTCCCCAAAGATTTTCTTTTCTACTAACTATGCCTTTCCCCTTACTACTTCTGTTTCCTAGTCTTGTCCCCACTTTTAACCTTTTTAGGTTTCTATTGCTATATTACTGTAACTCAGGTGTTTAATACATTTTAAAAGATATTAATGATTAGTATTGTTGAAGTTACTGATAACCTTCAAGTATCTGTTCATTGCATTATAAACTGAGTGGCCAGATTATTACGACTACCCCATCAGTACTTCATTGACACTTCCAAAAATACTGAATATTAAAAACTTCCTAAGCAAATACTCTTATGCTTTTATTATTATTATTTGCATAACTAATCCACTTCATTGTACTGATGGGGTGGTCATAATAATCTGGCCACTCAGTGTATTTTAGCCACTGACTTAGGATGGGAGCCTGTCACTGGGAGAATATTTCAAGTTGGCAAGTTCAAACTGCAAAGAGAGAAGATGGCTCTCCATCAGGGGTCCTCAAACTACGGCCTGCGGGCCACATGCGGCCCGCCGAGGACATTTATTTGGCCTGCTGCGTGTTTTTGCTGCCTTGTTTTTTTACTTCAAAATAAGATATGTGCAATGTGCATAGGAATTTGTTCATAATTTTTTTTAAACTACAGTCCGGCCCTCCAACGGTCTGAGGGACAGTGAACTGGCCCCCTGTTTAAAATGTTTGAGGACCCCTGCTACCTTATTGATGCTGAGTACCCAGAATCACTGGTAACTAGGATCTTTGCTGACTCTTAATGACAGCCTAGACCCTTACCAGCTAGATGATCCCTCTGTCCTCTTAATAAAAGTAAATCCGTGGTGTCAAGAATCAATTTGAAGAGCCCTTCTGGACTAAGTGCATCGTTGCACTGGGGTCTATATCCCCTACGTTGGGTAGTGAAGAAGCTCAGGGGGGCTGGAGGGGTGCGTCATGCCTAAGCCGTTCCACGTCATCCGTTTCTATTTGAGGAGTACCCTCTGCTCAAAATCTTTCTTTCCCAGAAGAGCACAGCAGTTCAAAGGTTAACAGAATGCTTTTCACTACTTTCGGAACCTAGAAAAGCATTGGTGAAGAAAACTTTTCTCCGTCACCTCTGATGAGGGGAAGCCAGCAGTGCTGCATCAGTGCCAAAAAGCACAGGGACCAGGGCTGTGAGGAAGGGGGGTGCGGTGGGTGGGTAGGAAAGACAGGGCTTCAGAAAACTGCTTGGACCCTGAGAAGGTCTGACATGATTAAGAGTGTATATGTCTCCAAAACATGACGACTGAAAACAGATTGCACTTCAGTATGAACTCACCCTTTCCCGCTTTGTGGAACACACAGGAGAGGGCAGGAACCTGACCCACCCTGTTAGCTGGTGTAGGAAGTGCCATGGTTGGAAGACCGCATAGAGCCTGGACTCAGAAGACCACAGAGACATTGCGTGACCTTAGCAGGTTGTTTTGAAGCTTGGGGACTGGACAATATGGAAACACCAGACTGCCAGAAGGCCAAGCCTGAAACCGGGCGTCATGCTGCACAGTCTCCCAGGGACTCCTGAGGCGTGGCAGTGGCTACAAGTACTTACCGAAAGTAAACATCTCCTTTTGCAGAATTTTGTCCAAAGCTGGCTTCATCCAGAATTTATTTTTAATCCTGTGACAGTATTCTTCAGTATTTAAAAGTCATAGGGCAAATATCAAGCTAAATAGTGTGTGTGTGTTGTGTGTGTACATTGGAGTTCTGGATATTTCTGCACTGATTTGGCACTCTACTTCCCTCTGCTGGATAAAAGTGGTACAGCATGGCCCTGGATTGTGTGGCTCAGTTGGTTGGCCCTCATCTGGCCATCAGAGCTCATGACCGAATTGTGGCTGGACCCCAAGCAGAGAGCATACAGGAGGCAGCCATTCAATGATTCTCTGATCATTGATGTTTCTATCCCTCTCTCATTCTCTCTTCCTCTCTCTGAAATAAATTTTAAAAATATATAAACTGCTTTAAAAGAAAGATGCAGCATGGTTTCTGAAAAACACACCCATTTACACACCTCTAAGCTTGAAAGGGTTGGGGGGTCTGGCTAGTGTTTGACTATGGAGACTGTGCAGGGCAGTGTTCCTGAATCAGAATGCTCCCTTCCTTTCATTTCCATCCATCTTCGGTCTTTGTAATCTCTTGCGTAGAAAGAGTGCCCAGTAAGCTACCTCGATCTTTGCAAAGTATGGATGCATAGTGATTTCCAAGCAGATTCTGGAGCAGATTTAGGACCCATAGGAAATCTTCATTTGACACAGAATTGCTCAATGTGGGTTTAGACTTTTTTAGTCTTGCCATGGGCTCCTGCCAAGCGTTTGAAAACTTGTGTTTCTGCTGCTTTTTCTTCCCTGAAGTCAAATCCCATTCTGACTTTAGCTGATTCGTTTGGAATTCCCTTCCCACTGAAAAAACCTGTCAAACGTTACCTGAATCAGCTGTGAGAGCTGAGAAGCAGAGGCAAGAATCCCGGTGGGCAGTTGCGAGGCAAGGCCCAGGAGCACCTGCTTTATTTAACAGGGCAGCATCAGATGGGAAACACGTGTTTTTAAAACCACACTAAAACCGACTGTTCTGGCTCTTCTCTATTTAACATCCTACCGCAGAAGTTCTACTGCACTCACGCATGTGCTAAAGCTACCCCTCAGCATGTCCTCTGTGTTTATGTTTGAGAACAGCAAATCCCATTTCTCTCTTGAATGAAGTCTAGGTGGGGAGAGAAGAGTGTCCGCTGATGCCGGTGATAGTCGTGACATGCAGAGTGTTGAAGAAGGAATGTGGACAGCAAGAAACTCCCCACAAAAACACATGCAGAACCCTGGCAAAATAAAGCCTGTCTTAATCCGAGTGGAGAGAACTCCCTTCCAAGGGCAAAGGACCTCCACTGTGGTGAGAGGCTTCTGGGAGCCCACAGAGAGGGTGGGTGTGTTTGTGCAGAACTCACAGTACCCTGCTTGGATGAAAGGGATATAAATAACGACAACAATTGCCAGTGCACTTACTGAACGCAAGGTTTGTGTCGAATATATGTATGTCCTCCCACATAAAATTAGTCATGTTCCAAGATAATTTGTTCTTGTTTGGAAGAGAAAAACAGAGAAGTTTCACATGTTGCCATGGATGTCTTTAAGACATTGTTTGCGCATGGAATAGTGCTCAAGTTCCCTTTAATGAGGAGTAGGCTGTATTGAATAGGTGGAAAGACTCACTAGAGAAGTGTAGGGAAATAACTTGAGGATAGCCAGTGGTTCTTAAAACTGGTTTCGACTTCCTTGAAGGTCTTTCAGATGGTTACAGGCGGCCTCTGAGACTAGCATTTGTAATGTGACTAGGTCCGCTCGGGATTCTAGCACAATACAGTTAAGACTCTCCCCATTGGCCGTGGCCCATGTGGTGCCGTTGGTTAGAGTGTGGATCCCGTACTACAGAAAATGGCAGGTTTGATTCTGGCCAGAGCACACACCCGGGTTTCAGATTGGATCCTAAGGACTTTTGCTTGGCCAGGATGTCTAAAAATAAAATAGGAAATGCACCTTTACAGTTATCAGGGCAAAAAGTAAATGGTGTTCTATTTCCCTCTCATTTCTATACTTCTCATTCACACAATCAGCGATGGAGAAGCTAGACCCAAAGACCTCTGTATTCACTTAACTTTGGTGCTTCAGAATATGGACTCTGGATCCAAAAGCCCGAGTTTCTGTGAGATTCCCTCACACGCTAACCAGGTCATCTTGGGCAAACTTACTTAGTAGTTAATTTGGGGCAATAATAGTACCTGCCTGATAGGCTTGTATGAGGTTAAATGAAAAGAATTTAAGAAAATAGCTAAGGACTTTGGCAAAGAGTAAGCACTAGATAATGGGAACTGTTATTGTTATTTTTATTCCTGGTTTACAGACTCTGCCCTGGATGTTTCATTGCATTTTGCCCAGAAGTGTCTACAAAACTACAAACCAGTGTCTACAAAACATGGAAACATTCAAGGCCTGTTTGGGAGGTAGAGTCAGCTTCTGGGCACTTAAAGCATGCCGAGAACAGTCTGGGAAGAGTGTGTCCACAGGGCCAGCCCCACAGATAGCAAATACCTTGGTGATGAGTTTTGTGTAGATTGCAGAGAGCAGAATTTGCTCTGTTTTCTAAAGGAAACGTTATATGCAGTTCATAATTAGTCCATGTAAACAGCTATCCTGAATTTCCTTGGGCAGAATTCTTGCCCAGCATCCTTCATCCTGATGTGACAGTAAAAGTTAAAGGCCTTACAAGGCTCTCACAATTTGCCCTCATCTCTTCTTCTGTTTCCCCTCTCTGTTCTGCTGGCCGCAGGGTCTTTGCACTTCTTTCCCTTGCCTGGGAGAGAAACAGAGCTGGCTCCCTCTGTAACCTTTGTCTTCCCTGACTCTGTTTAAAACTGCATACTCACCCCACCCCTCTGGCCTGTCCTTCCTTGCTCTGAATTCCTCCTTGGCACCATCACCTTCTAACATCCTAATACCATTTATTTGGTTGTTTGTTTGTCTCACTCTCTCACCAACCTCCAATGTAAGATCACCAAGGGCCGATTTGTGTATTTTGTCTATTGTATTCCTTGGTGCCTAGAGCAGGTGCCTGTTGTCAGGGTTGGTGGTGACATCAATAAATCCATACACATACACCAGTTCAACGGGCTGGGCCTGGCCTCCAGCGGAGGTCTTTCTGGTAGAGCACTCTCAGAGGGCTTAATTCAGGAGAGGCACTTCAAAGACTTCTTTCAACGTGAGCAAATGTTCTCATCGGCTTTGTTTCATGGTCTGGACCACAGCATCATCAAATTGTCTGCATCATGGAATGTCAGAAGGGAAGTGTACTCTAACCATCTTGGTATTCCTGTAAACTGAGCCAAAGGCTGTTGACTTTGTGCTTTATAGAATGAAAGTATGAAGTTGCTTAAAATTTCTAGTTCCCAATGTCTGGTTTTTGAGGAAGCCTTTATGTGACTCTGCTAATTTACCTAGCATTGACAATATTCTGATAAAGCCTTATTTTTCTCCTGACGGAATTTTAGTGATGAGTTCATGAATTATCTTTTCCCATATTTTCCTGCATTTTATTTAATAAGCATGTTACTTGAAAACGATAAATGACCAATGACTTTGGGGGGAGGGGCTTCCTACTACCCCCTTTATAAAGCAGAGAAACATTTTTTTCAAATCCCATGTTCAAAGTCCCATCAGTCCTCAGAGAGCCACTTGTTTGAAGAACTGACAAGCCCAGTGAAAGATGAAAGGGAGGACTTGCATAATCTTGGCAAGATTATTAATACTAGATGAGCTTCTCATCCAAGGATTCAAAAGCATTTTCAAGAAGCCCTGACCAGAGTGAGATCTGACTTTATCATCCAGGCCAACAAGGGCCTGTGGCCAACAGAACTTTTGGGCTTCTGAGAAGACCGTGAGGTGCAAAGGATGCTTTGTTTGGCATCCAAGGGGATGGTGTGCAGTCACTTTCATTCAAAAAGAAATAATATTCGTGAGGCTATTCATGAGGTATTTTGGATCACACACAAGTTAAAATGAGATTAGGTTAGAGTACACACAATACATAAAAGGTGCTCTACACACTGTAAAGTGCTCTGTGAATATTCACACTGTGAATATTTGGTGTTGATGTTTCTCATTAGCTAGGTCCTGAATTTATCTGTAGAAAATATAAGTTTGAATTTAAACAGTACAATGAGTTGTGTGCCTCTGAACCAGTCCTTCCATTTTTTTAGTGTTTCCTAATTTATTGGTCTTACTGCATCTGATTATTTAAAAGCACAAACGAATGTGGACAAGTTGGAAAGCATGGTAGGATCTGAGGTGTTGTATTCTGTAGGCTTTGAGTTGGTCAAGGCCTCCTGGAGTCTAAAATGCCATGTGTACCTCTTCCCATGAGAATTGTGTTAGGTTAAAAAAAAAAAGCCTGTATTTGAGATAAATATGCTCCCATAGTTAATATTTAAATGAATTCATTTCTGCAATGGTTTTCCTTCCATAGTTTTTCCAAAAAATATTCCTTGAGGGAGAAGGTGTTTGTGTTTGTTTTCTTCCTTTTTAAAGCAGGCAGCCAGAGGGCAGCTGTTTCCAGTTTACCAAAATCAGGAAACTCTACACAGGCGATAACCCTACATAGCCTTCCCTGAAGATGTACCTGGGAAGTCTATGTTGTCTATGGAAATACAGGGCTGCTCTGTGTATGGAGTATTGAGGATATCCAAGACTGAATTAAAACCCTAGAGGACAGTAAGAAGGGCTGAAGAGGCAGAAGGATTAACAAGGTGGCCATAGTGATGGGTTTGCTGGTGGGAAGATGTTTCTAGCCTCTTTTTGGGGAGAAGGTTCTGGCCCAAAGTGGATCCGGCCGCCTGTGTGTTTGGCGGGCCATCTGGCCCCCAGTCTGTGATTGGGGCCAAGGCCTGGAGAGGGGAACCCTGTTATGGCCCAAGGTGGGAAGATGCTGATCCTCATTCAACAGACTGCAAACTCTCCGTGGGCAGCATGCCTGGGCCAACATGAGACCTATGGGTGCTCATAAATGAGGAATCAATAACCGGAGTGACAACAGGAGCATTTGCAAGCTGCCAGGTACCCTTGCTAGTGATAAAAATAGGTTTGTGTAAACAAGAGGGACATCCATGATTCTACCAGAGGAGCCTCAAGCCAGAGAAACAGCATTTTCTTACTGTTATTGGGATAGCACTGTCCCTCAAGCTACCGTAGGCTAGAGAATACTTGTTTTTCCCTACAGCTATTTAAATCTAATAGTCAGGCTACAAAACCCTTTGATTGATAGGTGCCATATTTCACAATATGTACACTATAGTACCTGTGATAGTATAATTATAATTTGTAGTTTTTAAACCTAAAAAATGTAGTCCATCAATTCAAAATTTTGAAATCTTTAACACTGTTATCCATGAAACTAGGAATATTTATTCAGTTAGATTGAAATCCTCAGAGAAATCCACACCATAGCTTTTGGGATCGAGGGGGGAATATTTGATCTGCTTACAAGCGAGGATTTGGGGTATATGTATGGTTTGGGAGGGTTGGAGATTTTTAATTTTTTTATACCTTCCTGTTTCTAGGAACTTATCAAGTATCGTGATCTTCTGGCAATGACTGTCTAGATAAAACCTTTCTTTAAGATGGGCCCTCGTCAAGGGCTGTGGCAAAGAGATGTTCACAGTACAACAATCCATATACAAAATCAGTTTAATGGTCATTTCTGTAAGTAGATTTAAATAAACAGAAAATAGTTCCAATGTTTCCTTGCCAAGCAATCGAGCAAAACACTGGGTCCAACACTATCTGCAGCTGAGACCTTGAGGGCAATGGCTGGGCCCTCTGAGTAAGACGTGAATGCCATCTGGAGGATCTCCTTGAAACTACAGCGCAGCAATTGTGAAATCTTACAGTACAATTTGTGAAAAGGTGGGCAACATAAGCAGGAATGTTGGACCTTCAACTTGTGGCCTGAGCTCCTGCTGTTTTCAGGCTTCCAGTAGAGGATTGAGAATGTTCCGGAATGAGGTACTTTCAGCCGAGGTGCGAAATGAAACCCTACCACTGGAAGAGTATCAACATCAGTTTGTTAATTAAATATATAGGTCAGGAAGTACTAGGCAACAGAGAAATGGGCAAATGTGTCCCTAGTCTAGTACATCCTACCATCCCCTCATCCTACTCTGTCTAGGGTCCGATATAAATCCATCAGAATTTTTATTCATAGCATGTAAATGGACTGATAGTTTAGTTTTTTTCCAGAGGCATTTACATTTTAATAGGTTGAAAGTACTTGCTTAAAAAAGAGAGAGATAATGAGCAGAATTTCCAGTAGATGCCAATTATTTGAGGGGGTCTGGTGGAGAAAGATAATCATCTCCTTTATCAAGTAATTATTCCTTTTAAACAAACTAGGCCTGTTCTTTACCATAACACTCATTTTAATGAAGATGTTTTAAAAGAGTATTTAATCCCTTAAAAGTCTGAGTATTAATGAACAAACATCTGCATTTCCTGTGTTTACATGTTACCACCTGCTACCTCAAGGCTTCTCAAATATCTGTGAAGGAAACATAAAAAAAAAAAATTCCAACCACTTGAGGGACCAACACTTGTGTAAATTAAACTAAGAATTTGATGGCAATATCTACAAGTTTGGTCTATCTTGTACTTATCTTGTTACAGACCATTTACGTGTGCAGGCTGGCATTGGTCTACATTTCAAAATCACTGCCCTACTTCCTGTTTTCTCTTTTTCAAAAACGACCTGCGTTTAGCCTCAAGATCTCGGCCACCATGAACACCAGTTACATTCAAGAGCTTGACTTACATCTTCCTTCCAACTTTTAAAAGAGCATGGTCTTTGAATCCATACTAACGAACATTTCAAGCACTTTCTATTCCCCATTTTAAACTGACCCTCTACTTGTAATGTGTTTGCACAACTTCCCCATGCCCTTGCTTAGTCCAACCCGATTCAATTTGCTAACTTTATTTGTGGTGGATTTGGCCTAGACACCAGATGCTTGTAAGACACTTGGGCAGCTCAGAAGTTCACGTACTTGGGGATTAATAGAGGCACCCATCTAGGAAAACTACAAAGCTGACAAAACATACATTTTCTTGATATAAAGATTACAGAAAAGCGTCAGTTGAATATTTTTCTTTCTCGTCCTCCCCTTCTTTTTTTGCCAAAAATAAGCAGGTTGAAAGAGTCTTTTGATTGACAGTCCATCCATCCACTGGTTGAAAAGCAACAAATTCTTTCTAATCCCTGTAACCCCAAACCGCAAATTTCACATGGCCATATATTAAGGAGTGTTCATACATTTCCATTTATAAGGCACAAACCCACACATCTCTCAGAGAAAGAAAGAAAACAAAGATTAGAAGACAACAAGATAATCTAGTAATAGAAGATGTTTGTCAAAGTGGAATGAAAACAAACCACTTCCCTTTTCGGTAAATAGGAACCTTATACTGATAGGAAACGCAGCCTCCCGAGGCTCCCCTGTCAACGCAGCGTCTTTCACTGGACCAGAGTGAAGTGGGTCTTCAGGAGGCTACATGGCCAGAACATGTCAATGGTAAGTACCACTTACCCTGTAGAAGCTGCTGGGCAGTGATGTCCATTCTAGCTACAAGGGGCCCCACTCACCATTCATACTCAAAGGAGCCTCCAGGGACCAACCACAGAGCGCGCACACACTTCCTGTTCTGGGGCTTGACTATTTTAAGGGTTCAGTTCTCAGTGAAGGCTAAGTGCCTATGTGAGGACCCTGAACTGGGCTAGTTATGTTGGTCCTTTGTGGCGTGGGCATGTAGTTACAAGGCTGGACCTCGTGTTCCTCTTGAAATAATTAGATCCCTAGAGGGATCCTTGGAACCAATTCATTCTACCAGGGGCTTTTTGATTACGCTGGCCAAAATCTGGAGAAGACTCCCTGGAGCAAGCCCCAAATCTTCCGGCCTGTCAGGCAGCTATAACAGCCCTCAGGTAATCCTCCGGTCCACAGGTATACAACAGTGGGCCCTAGGATACCAAACAGTATCCAAGCTTATTGGCTGGGCCTCCTGGTGGCTCTTGGTACTGCACTTTCTAGTACCGTTTGCATTAGTATTATATGAGAATAAGCTTCCTGGATAGCCACATGGATCCACGCATCTACTTCACAGTCCTGTATATTACCACGGTCTGATCGGAGTGAACAGCACTTTAGAGGAAATAGCCAGAGAGATGTCATCCTGAGAAAAGGGTCAGAGTTAGAGTGGGTGAGAGAGGAAAGATCAGAAATCAGATGAACTGAATAATTCATTGTCTGAAGGTTTCACTGAATCTTGAAGAGCCTGAATTCTCCACCTTGGACAACCTGAAACCCAAAGGAAAATGGGTCCTTGGGTCAATTTATTCAATTACCAAAGACCAGCAATAGTAGGATGGCCGTCCAATAAGGTGTGGACCAGCCACCTCCTTGCTTTCCAGTCCAAGTTTATCACCCCTCCAGCTCCAGGACTTGCCCCTGGAGGCCTTCGTCAGAATTTTACTGAATTTTCAGGTATGAAAATGATCCTTAATTCAGTGCCCCATGATTTTAGCGAAGGTCCCTTCCTTTCCTGTGTCTTGAAAGGCTATGACCTACATGGAAAAGGAACACTCATTTTATTAACAACTATAACAACATAACTCTTGAATCCTTTGGCTTTCCAAAGCCATGGCCATAGCATATCCTTGGATATATGTATTAATGTAAAGCCATTAATACACATTAAAACTCCTAAAAACAAAGTCTGCTCCTGTGTTTGTATCACATTTCCCCCGAATCGCAATGGGGTGCCTCCACAGCTTGCCCACCCTGCCAGCCTCAGGACTCTTTCTTCATCAGTCTGGCCTTGACTTTGCGCCTCAGGAGGGCTGCAGTGGTGGTGCTGCAGGCGGTCAACAAGAAGAAGGACAGACAGGCCACGTAGACAGACAGGGGACTGTGGCGCTGCAGGAAGATCTCCTGCCGCCCCTGGTAGTCCAGGAGGATGGCCTCCAGCTGGGAAAGCGTGCAAATGGATAGAAACACGTGGAAGAGCTGATGCCCGTGGCCCACAATGTCACAGGAACCGGGGAAGTACTTCTCAGGAACCGGGCAAGAGAAGAAGTAGGCGCTGACCAGGAAGAAGAGGATCTGGAGGCTGTGGTACCAGGCGGCCTGCTCCTGGCAGCCAGCCAGGTGGCACAGGGCTACTCGGTGGGCCACGGGGCTGATGTCCAAAATGAAGGCCAGCCCTGAGGGCACCACCTGACATACCTTCTTCATGATTGGGTAAGGCTTCTGGTAGCGATACTTGGCGTAACAACAGCCAGCGCAAGACAGCCAGCCACAGAAGGCAGCTGCTGGCAGGAAGAAGAGCCAGAAGTGCTCGTACCAGGCCTGGTCGGAGGTGTAGAAGAAGTGGACCAGGGCGCTGCCATACTGGTAGATGCTCACCCCGACGTAGTCCACGAAGTAGAACGTGTAGTGGGAGAGCTCCGACTGGGACTGCAGCAGGTGGGCCAGCACGCTGAACAGGAGGTAAGTGATGGAGGACAGGACATAGAGGAGCAGGGGCAGGGTGCTGGCAGAGGCCCAGGGCAAGGCCTGGGCTTCGGCAAAGGCCCAGAATCGCAAGAGGACGGCCAGGGCCGCCAACAAGTGGGTCCAGACGTTGACCACCTCGTTGTGTTTCTGGAAGAGGCTGAGGAAGTAGTAGCGCCACCTGTGGCCCGTGGGGCGGTAGCCGGTGTGGATGTAAGGCTCCCGGAACAGCTGGGGCACATCTGTCTCGGGGACGGTGCAAGGCATCTTGGGAAGCCCATTCTCCAGGATCTTGGGCAGGCGGCGCAGCTGCTGCCCACTGACCGACAGGGTGCTCAGGTGCTCCAGGATGGCCGTCGTCATGGCTGCCTGGCACAGCAGGACGGGGGATGCAGCCTAAAGACAAGAAAGGAATATCAGCAAAAATGCAGCGAGAGGGGGGGACTGAGCAAAGGGAGCAAAGCAACTCCGGGTGTTCTTAATGAAACGCAGCTTTTTAGTGCAAGACGGAGGCAGAAAGCTGCAGGCAGCTCTGTGAGCCTTTCTTCTTCTTTTTTAAAATTTATTTATTTTTAAACCCTCACCTGAGGATATTTTTTTCATTGATCTTTAGAGAGAGTGGAAGAGAGAGAAATATCGATGTGAGAGAAACACATTGATTGATTGCCTCCTGCACGTCCCAGGCCAGGGAGGAGCCTGCAACCGGAGTTACATGCCCTTGACCAGAATCTAACCCAGGACACTTCCTCCTCAGGCCGAGGCTTTATCCACTGAGCCAAACTGGCTAGGGTCTTTTTTCTTTCTTTCTCTTTTTTTTAAAAAAAATATATTTTATTGATTTTTTACAGAGAAGAAGGGAGAGGGATAGAGAGTTAGAAACATCGATGAGAGAGAAACATCGATCAGCTGCCTCCTGCATACCCCACAATGGGGATGTGCCCGCAACAAGGTACATGCCCCTGACTGGAATCGAACCTGGGACCCTTCAGTCCGCAGGCCGACACTCTATTCACTGAGCCAAACCGGTCAGGGCTAGGGTCTTTTTTCTTCTGACAGCGCTGGACCAAGCTCCCTTACTCCCCCAACATTCTGATTTTACCTCTACCACCCACCACACAGTGTAAGGCCAAGTCATAGCTTATTAAATGGGAATGTTAGCTACTCTGTTTTAATGATATTTAGAAAGGAAGGGTCTCTTTGGAGTTTTCTAGATGCTATTATAATGTAATCATCAGACAGGCTCTACTAGTATGAAACATCATATTAAAATACTATAGGCCCGATGCACGAATTCGTGCAAGGGGCTCGGCCCTCCCAGCCCCAGCTTCGTCTGGAAGGTTGTCCAGATGGTCGTTCTGCTGTTTGATCTAATTAGCATATTAGTTGTTTATTATATAGGATAAGAATTACAAATATTGATATTATTAATGATAGCCTGCATTCCTTGAGCATCTAATCTTAAAATATTCACTGATTTCACTGGTCACTTGAAAATCTGAGATAAGCAATAGTAACCTGAATTCAAAGTAAAGGCAAACACATGAATCATCAGTTAGGTTGGTAAAAACCCATGTACATCCTGGGAAATATTTGACCAGTTAAACAAATTTAACATAAACTCTAATTGCAAAGACTGTTTTTAAGTTATGCTCTGGAAAGGAGGTAGTTTTGGGCTTGTCTCTCCTGGATCCTTAAATGTCTGCTCAATGAATTTTAGGTCCCCCAAATGCTGAATTTACATTTGAAATTTTTGTTGACAGATGAGCCAGCTAAGCACGGCAATTATTTCATAAAATAGTTCGTAAAATAGCTGCAAGTTTCAAGTGAAGTTACTGAGTCAAGAAATGGATTTTTAGCATGTCTACAGTTACCTTCTGTAATTCGTATTTCCCAAACCCTTTTCCTTGGAAAAGTGCAAAACCTTCCCTCATGAACGCTTCGCTGGGAGAGAGACAGCAAGTGCTTCTCAGGGCATTACTAACCGTAGTGAAGAAAATGTCATCTTCCTACTCACACACCTTAATCAACATTGGAAAAGAAAAAATATCTAAATGGTCTAAAATGTAGGACATAGAAATGAATAATATGTGAAGGAAGTTCAGGGAGACCTGGGTCAAGCCCTGGCTTTCGGCCACTTACTGGGTAACCGTGGGCAAGTTACAGTGCTCACTAAGCTTCAGTTTCCTCATCTGCAATGTGGGAGTAGTAATTTTATGTATCATATGGATGGTTGGGGTGGCTAAACGAGAGAACTTAACACATAAAGTGCGTAGCACCCTGGCTGGCCCAAGATGAGTGCTCAGTAAATGCTAAGTACTGCTGTTATTTGTGTTACTATGAGCTGGCCTTTGTGCTAGGCATACAAAGACTAAAAAGACATGCTGCCTGCTTTTCAAGGTCAGAGTCTACTGAGGAGATGAGTAGGGATGTTATGACCAAAACATGGATGCGTGCTCCACAGAGGCAAGCGCTGGTTCACGGTGCCTCCGCAAACATAAGCAAAATAGACAGTAGGCCAGGGAGGGGTGTGCAAGCCTCTACAAGTGACCCCTGAACTGAGTGTTGAAGGAAAATCAGAATTCCCAAGAGAAGATAAGAGGGAAAGAGAGCTGTAGGCAGGGAGCAAGGTCAAAGCACGTATGCCAAAATAAGGACCCGGGCAGCCTGCTGCGCCCAAGAAGGTGGCGTGTGTGTGGTCTGAAGGAGGACATCGGCACCAGAGACCTGAGCCCCACCCTCCACCAGGACAAGCCGTGAGCTCCAGCCAGGGCTCTGTCATCTGAGAAGCTGAGCGACTGATAAAGAGAAGCTGATGTAGGGCTATTATGACGTAATGCCCGTAAAGTGTTTAACGGAGTGCTTGGTTCCAAGTCCACAAAAACATCTGCCGTGATTACGACTGTCTCCAGGGGGAGAAGTGGGGGCAGTTCATGAGCAGACGACCTAATGCCCCTCCATGCCTTGAACCTACTTGTACGGTGGCCCTGGAACCTGGGACTGAGTCATTTCTTTAGCTAGTACTGGCCAGTGGTCCCCTAGCAGGGCCGGGCCATCAA
>PVJC01007626.1:7052-50995 GCA_004026665.1 Murina feae | reverse complement strand
GGTCACAGCTCCAGAAAAGAGAACAACATGCAGGGGAGGGCAAGAGTCTGAGAGACCAACATAGAGGGGGTGCCTGCTCCAAACCTGGGTCAGGCCCCCAGCAGGTAGACACACACAGGAGGACTGCTCCGAGCCTCAGATGCGGCTGAGGGCAGTTCCCCAGTGGCCACACACACACACACACACACACACACACACACACAAAAGGCGCCTGGCAGACTGGGGCCATCATAGGACATCCACTGAGGGGTCCCAGACTGTGAGAGGGCACAGGCCGGGCTGAGGGACTCCCTCCACCCCGAGTGCACAAATTTTTGTGCACCGGGCCCCTAGTTATATATAAAGTAAATCTAAAGATAAAAACTAACAAAAACCAAAATATATGAAATATAGTAACAAATTTATATTTTTCACTATGGCTTATTGTTGACATATGGATATACTTGAAGCTGCTACAAGTTAATAGGTCACCAACTACTATAGTAAAAAATATCAAATATCTGTATGATAGGATCTTATTACCAATGCATACAACTTTTCTTTTACATGAGGTTTTCTCCCTAGTGAGAAAACAGAGATTTATTCCTTGTAAGGTTCTCTTTCTTTTGGTAGAGAAAAGGGAAAGTTCATCTGCATTATTTTTCTAATTACCTTCCTCTGAGAAGCTTTTACTTTTTCCTGGAAATTATTTAAGCCCTTCTATTTTTTCCACTATTTTATAAATGTATACATCCATTTCTATTCTTTGCATAATGTGATTACAATATTCTAGTGACTCAGCAAAATTTTTAGGATAATAAGATCAAATGACACCCCCCATTTTCATTACATAAAAGCTGTTTTATTATAAAGAGGAATGGAGAAATCTGTTTTCTGAGATTCCTTAAATGTTAGTTATTTTAATTAAAATTCTTTCACTGATGTTAATAAAAATGAAGTTCTATCTCCGTAGTGATTTATAGGAGAAATAATTGTTAGCAAATCAAGTGCTTGAAAGTTTGAAAAGCATTACTGTTATCACCATCACTATTATCTTGTGTCAGATATCCATAATCCGCGAGGTTGCTGCCTCAAGGCACTTGCCTGGGTTAAGGGGTTCAGTCCCCAGTAGGGGGAATGTAGGAGGCAGGTTATGTTTCTTTCATTGATCTTTCCCTCGTTCTCCCTGTCCCTTCCTCCCTCTCTAAAATCAATAAAAACATTTGAAAAAAACAATATGAAGCAACTTAATTAATTATATCAGTGTTAAATTATTTAGAATCTGCCCAAGGCCATGTTTTTAAAAAGTAGGTTGGAGGCTTCACTGCTAAAGATTGGTTTGAATATGATAGTTGTTTTTTGTTTTTTTAACGTGAAGTGGGAGAAATTAAACAGAAGCAAAATTAAACAAAGCACACTGTAAACACTCATGAATCAAATTGTTATTATTTAACTGGCAGAGTTTATATCTCAAGGGTACAAACCACATAAAGGCAAAGATATATTTGACATCAGAGTCCGCTTGATCCAGAGACTCAAACTATATCATGTATCTGACTATTTCTGTTTCTTTAACCCACCTACCCAACGGCCTTTTTGTACCGCTTCCTGAGCATTCCTCTGCTGCTTTCTCTGTCCCCTCCCCCTCACTCACTCTTACACTTTCTCCCTCCTGCCCTCTTTCTGTTCTTTCTCTTTGCCTTCTCTGTTCTCCAGTTTTTGTCGGTGTGTTTTTGATTTCTGAGGTTCTTCTGTGTTGAGCACGGTTATTGGCAGCTCTGGGGATACAATACTAGAGCTCTTATTATTTTTTCTAATGTAAAAAGAAGGCTGTTCCCCAATTGTGCAGTGAAAAGTCTGAAGGGAGAACTCTGAGCTGACCAATCACTGGTTGGACTGTGATTATTGGTCAAGGGTGGAGCAGGACTCTGTGATTTGGAAGATCTACCAGAATGACATAGTCATAGAAAAGGAGGAGCAATTCCCCAAAACAAGGGACAGAATGTTTCCCAAAAGGATGTAATGGCATTTGGGCAGACAAAAATCGCAGGTCCTCTGTGCTTTTTTACTTAGATTTGTATTTTCCCTGGTTCTAACTTAGTACTAATAGCTAGAAACGGACTATTCCTTACATTATAAAAACATGATTTCATAAGAAATTAAATTCCTTTGCAATGGAAAAGGAGATATGAATATGGATCCTCAAAATTTCACCAGAATTTTTCTTTCAGAATACACAAATGTGTTTGTTTGTTTTTTATTATTACATAAGTTTTACAAAGATTGGTACATATATCTCTTTTTCCCCCTGCCCTTCCCCCAGCCTCCCCTACCCCCCAGTGTTTTGTGTCCACTAGTTATGCTTAAATGCATGCACCAAAGTCCCTTGGCTGATCTGTTACCACAAATGTGTTTTTATTGATAAAGAATTTTTTTTACATTATTGCTAACTTAACCAAAAAGTAGAGTAGCTGCCTTCTTTATATGTTCACCACATATTTTTTTAAATAGTTTATTCTCTAAAATGAAGGTCATGCCAAGTAGAATTCCATATGTTGCTTTACAGTGTATGATCCTAGATGTTAAATTTCACATACCCTATTGAAGAAAATAATTTACTCCTAGCAGCTTCGAGGGAATACCTTAGAAGGTATAGTCAATCTGTTTTCCATCTATAGAGGAGCAGTGTTTGAAAGGCAGCATTTGTTGTGGTTAAACATCCTCCCATCTGCTGTATACTAGCTGTGTTAGGCACAATAATGGGTCCCCAGTGATGTCCATACACTAATACTCAGCACCTGTGACTGTTGTCTTATGTGGTAAAAGGAACTTTGCTGGTGTGATTAAGTTAAGGATCTTGAGATGAGATTATTTTAAGTTCTCTGGATAGCCCCAATAAAATCACAAGGCTCCTTTATAGAAAGGATGAAAGAGGGTCAGACAGAGAAGAGATTTGATGTGGAAGCAGAGGTCATAGGGATGCAGGGGCCACAAGCCAAGGAATGTGGGCACCCTTTTGAAGCAGAAAAAAACAAGGAAATGGATTATCTCCTAGAGTGTTCAGAAGAAATGCAACCCTGCTGATCCATTTTAAACCTCTGACCTCCAGAATTGTAAGAGAATAAGTTTGTGTTTTAAACCACTAAGTTTCTAGTAATTTGTTACAAATAACTTAAGGAACCTAATGTATTAACTCTGAGACCTTCTATTGCTCAGTTTTCTCATCTGTAAAATGGAAGTAATAATAGAACAGAAGCATTATTTGAGGATTAAATGAGTTCATTCAAGTAAAGTGTCTGTCAAATAAGATTTTATATGTGAATTAAATTTGGAGACCAGTGGTTGGATCTCATGAAGAATAGATAGTAAAGAATACATCATGTGTAACTTAAGTCCAAATTTATTATAATTAACAAGTATACAGCTGTAACATGAAAGTCCCATACATAACTATGGATCTGGAAGGGACCTTAGATTTAGAAGTTACTAATCTACTCCATTACCCCATAAGGATTCTATGCTATATTCCAACCTGGCATTTCTGTGCTATAGCCCTGTAAGTTCTCTGCCATAAGTAGTTCTTAGTGGAATAACTTAAATGGTTAGGAATATTTCTCCCATTTGTTAAGCCAAATACAGTACATGTCACTTCTTTTTGGAACTACATTGTATATGGCTAAGCATTTTTCTTTTTTAGAATTCCTCTGAAATACTGACAATAGAACCCTTTCTATAATTCTAACTTCCTCTACCACCTCAGTCTTTTGTACTGTAGACTTAATAACCCCATTCGTTTTTTTATTCTGCTGATACGACATAAGTTTCCTTTTATCTTTTTGTAAATTGTCACATTGATTCACTGAGCTTCCTGTCAAACCAGCTTCAGAGTAGTTTAATCTGGGCTAGTCTTAACTTAATTTTTAATCTTGATTTATATATTTGAACAGTTGACATTTTTTAGCTCTAATTGCAATCTAATCTTCATTTTTTATGTTCTTCGTTTAATACTCATCATCAATTGTCATCATTTTGCATCCTAAGATCAAGACTAGATTTTGTTCTTTCTTGTATAGCCAGCTGCTCCTTTTCCTCAAACTTCCATTTCTTTCAAGTTAGCAAGAAAAATGATGAATTTACCAAGTCTTTTGGTTCTATGCCCAGGACTTCAGAGGCACTAGACATGGTCTATATTTCTTTTGGTAAAGTTGTTCATTTCTACAAGATTCAGTAAAAGTGATTAGTGGTGTTCTTGACACATTATCCAAGCATACTCTCAGTCTCTTCCTGGCATATGCATTTGAGTGAGGAAGTCTTATAGAAAGCTTGTGCTGCCTCTGTAAATCATCATTAATCATCACTGTTCCTTAATACTCGTGAATGCTCATCATTAGTGCATGTATCTTTAAAAACCCTAGATTACCTACTGAGAAGAGCCTCATTTCAGTACTATTCTGATCATTAATGCTCAGTATTCTATGTTTTACTCAACCCTGAGTCTCTAGCCTTCTCAGTGTCTACCTTGTAAACTTTATTACTGGATTCTTATGCCTTCCTAACCGCATTTCTGCCTTTATTTTACTACTCTCCTCTCTGACGTTTTTCTGCTTCCCTCTACCCTTCCCTTTCCTTCTCTTTCCCATCATCACTCTATCCTACTAAATAACTGTCCAGAAGTTGTGCTCTGGATCTCATACTAAGTTCCTTATACCTTGGAGCGCCCTTCTTATCTCACTCAGAGAATTTGCTCCCACTTTAGTGACAGTGTTTGCTAAGTTTTGTAACCTTTCAGCACATGATAGTTTTATATGTGTGCCATCCCCCAATATACTGGTAGACACACTTTGCCAAATGTCTCATTGGGTAACAGTGTCCTGGAGGCACCTCTTGGCTTTTAATATCCAACTTTAGAGAATGTATATATCTTAAAGTTTTTTCAGCCAGTGTGTAGTTATATTTATGTTCCAAATTTTAATAACCTACATTTTAACAGAAAAATAAATTTCAGCAAAACGTTGAGTCACATTTTCAATACAATGAACAATATCAGAAGCAGGTATAAATCATTTGAAACCCTGGTAAGTGTTTATAATGGGATTAGAAGCCCATTGCAGGAAGATTCCTGCAAGAATAGGGCTTCGCTCCCTTCTCTGCTGCCCCAGCTCCCTCCCTTCTCTGCGTCTTTGCTCCCTCCCACCTCCACAGTCTCTGCTGCCTCGCTTCCTCCCATTCTTCTCCCGTCTTTGTTGCCTCGGCTCCCTCCTGCAGCACTTGGCTTCCTTTTAGGCTCTCTTCAGTCTTCGCTCTGTGCCTGTGTATACAAATTAACCGCCATCTTGGCTGGGTTAATTTTCATATAGTTGGCTCTGATTGGCTGGTAGGCGTGGCTTGACTGGTGGGCATGGCTTAGGTGTAACGGAGTGATGGTCAATTTGAATATTACTCTTTTATTTAGATTAGACTAGGGGCCCAGTGCACAAAAATTTGTGCACTCGGGGTGGGGGGGGGGTCCCTCAGCCCGGCCTGTGCCCTCTCGCAGTCTGGGACCCCTCAGGGGATGTCCACCTGCTGGTGTGCCTGGCCAGCCTGGGTGAGGGGCTGATGGCTGTTTGCAGGCTGGCCAAGCCCCCCAGTGGGGACCCTCACCCCATGGGGGTGTGGCCAGCCTGGGTGAGGGGCTGAGGGCCATTTTCAGGCTGCCCACAGCTCCCATTGACCCCAAGGTCCCAGCAACGCTGGCTGGAATCAGGTTTCTGGGGTTTATTTATCTTCTATAATTGAAACTTGGTTGCCTTGAGTGGAGGCCTAGTTTGCTTCAGCTCCATGGCTTCTATAATTGAAATATTGTTGCCTTTAGCAGAGGCCCGGCTGGCCTAGGCAGGCAGTTTCAACTCCATCGCTGGTGCAACAGAAGCCTCCTGTTTGCTCTAGCTCCGTGGCTGCTGGCCACCATCTCAGCTAGGTTAATTTGCATACAGCTGCTCTGATTGGCTGGTGGGTGTGGCTTTGCTGGTGGGCGTGGCTTGGGTGTCTCAGAGTGATGCTTAATTTGCATATTACTCTTTTATTAGATTAGATATGCATCTTAGATGTTACTGTGGCTAAGCAAAGTTATGTCATTGCATGCCAAGAAACTGGTTGCTAACAATCATATTGATTGTGTGTTTTTTCAGAGCTTTTGTTATGTTTGAATGTTGTATTTTGTTTTTTAAATGTTTTAGGACATTGGTTTAGATTTTTATATTGGCATGTAGTATATTATAATTTTTATTACTTAAATATTGTGGTACCAGATAATATAATTATATTGGGGGGAGTGTGTCTTTTTTTTTCTTTGAAAAATGATTTTTAGCTGTCCTTTAGGGAGTAGGACACATTTCCATTTTCCTAATGAATTGGAAAATTCTTCTTAAATAATAATCTTCCTGGTTTATGTCTACTTTTATACTTAGGTGAACTTTTTTTTTTAGTTTACCAACAATAGAATATAGTGCCGTTGAGGTAAAATTGCTTTATGCTTACCCTATAATTCCAGGTACTACATCCTATATTAGTTTAGTAGAGATTTTTCCCGAGATAATTTTGTTTTCCCTTAAATTATGTTCAGGCATCATTAAAATTGCCTTAGAAAAAGATCTGAGCAGTATTGAGAATCAAAAACAGGGCAAGAGTTTTAGAGCTGAAACTTCAGAGGTCATTTAACCCTCCACCCTCATTTTTCCAAATGACAATAAAACGGAGGCTTCCAGGAAGCTAAAGTGACTCCCCGAGGTCATACCAGGAAATTGATGGCAGAGCTAGCACACACTCCAGATCTTTTATCACACAGTCCAGTGTTTTCCCCTGTATTTTATGCTGATGAATAAGTTGTTTGGTATTCAGTTAGCAGGGAAAAGCTTATAGAGTTTTGGCAGTAAAATTTTTAAGAGTAAGAATATATGAAAAGTAGTTTATTAGAGTAAAAGATGACTTCTTAAATTGTCATTAAACACAGCGTGGAGTAGCATGGTCCAAAAAAATTTCAACCATCTATCTGACATTTTCTCTTTGTCTATCCAGTATGGTGGGCACTAGCCGCCTGTGCCTACTGCAAAACCTGAAATCTGGTTAGTGCAACCGAGGAACAGAATTTGTATTTTTAAAATATTTTTTTATGATTCTCTTAAAAGTAAGTAGCCGTGTGAGAGTGGTAGATACTGTGTTAGACAGCATACTTGTTATGATAACATTATAGCATAAGTTATGTTTAATGTTACCTAATACTGGCTAATTAAAAAGGTCCAAGTTGTAGGAGGCAAAAGAAGGAGAGGATCTCCACCAGGAAAATACTCTGCTCAGGCCTAGATTTTGAAAGCCCCAAATTATTCCATGTTTAGAATGACTGTTGAGTATTTAGTCTGATCATAATTGTAGACTTTGAAGCAAATAGCAAAATGAATGAGAAGAGTGACAGGATGCAGAAGAAAAAAGCATTGAGAATGCTGATAACTGTAAATTTTCCCTTATTGTCCTAAAAATATTCATGAAAGGTTTCAGGGAGAAAAAAATAATTCAATAATTCTTAGAGTCATCGTTTATATATAGTAGAATATCAGTTAATCTGAAATTGATCTTGGTGGAAGATATAGCTTTAACTTCTTGAGATTAGATTATCTCCTGGTGCTTTAGTGAAATTCCTTTTATCACTACATAGCTGGTTCCAAATTTTCAAACTATTAGTGAAAACGTGGAATATATCGCCTAAGTTAATATTTTATTTTGTATATAGGCTGTCAGTTTAGTTACAAGGATCAGTTCAGCTCTTATATTTGCCAGTATCTTGATGAAAAAATATTTGTATGAAAATTACCAACTCATGGTACTACTTAATACTTGGCAACGTAAAGTCCTTGATAACAAGTTTTGTTTTATAATATTTTTTTATTTTTCAATTACAACTGACTACAATATTATATTAGTTTATAACCCAGTGTTTAGATATTTATATAACTTACGAAGTGATAACTCCAATAAATCTAGTACCCATCTGAATGTAGTTATAATATTATTGACTATATTCCCTATGCTATACTTTACATCCCCATGACTGTTTTGTAACTACCACTTTGTACTTCGTAATCCTTTCACCTTTTTCACCCATTCTCCTCCCCACCCCCATCCTCCTCCCATCTGGCAACTGTCAGAATGTTCTCTGTATCTATGAATCTGTTTCTTGATTGAAGTCTATACATAACTTTTTCCCTTGAGATACCTAAAGCATGAGGAATTAAAGCATGTCATGGGAAATGCAAAATGCATTGATCATTTGAATAGTCTCAGGATGGATTTTCTTCATTCTTGTTCCCTTGGCCCAAAATATTAACTAAAATTACTTTTTTTTTTTGTTTGCTCATGTTTACAAGCTCATATGAAAGCTCCAATGCTTTAATATAGTGTTGGTGAAAATATTTGGCTTATATAAATATGTTTTATTTGTTTAAAGCTAGTTATTGGGGTTGCTTTTTAAAATTATTTTGCTATCATTGTTTTGTTACTCTTTTGTTTACATTGCTTCTTTGAAAGCTCAGATTTGTTTCATTTTTACTCCTATATTAGCCTTGTTCAGGGCCTAACAGATAGTGCATAATACTCATGAAACCTTAGACAGTTCACTTAACTGCCTTAGTGTCAGTTTCATTAACTGTAAATGAATCTGTTGCAGATGGTCCCTTAGGAGAGTGACTGAAATTGGGGGTGAGGTGACAAGAGAAAGGTGACTTTCAAACTACACCCTCCTCATGCCATATATAACAAGAGATGTTACTGATAGGCATGTATTATGCATGGTTTCAAAGTAGAGAAGAGAAAGGTCATAATTCTTTTTAGTTCCTTACTGCTTACATGATAATAATCTTTCTGTGCTTTTCCATCTCAACAAACCCAAATGAACTCATTTTTACAAAATCAAGTCTCTTTTGACCCTGTCAGTTGCTGAAGAAAGGGTCAGAAGCCCCTTAAAATGTTGAAATTAAGATGTCAATAATCAGGACTTCAATTTATTGATGTAGGTGTTCTTCATTTTTATTCAAAAAGTAATTTGTCTTCTAATTACTTTAGAGAAATACAAGGGGAGTTTTATTTTTAATCTTTAAGTTTTAGCCTTTATTTTTTAACCTTTCTGATAACATACTTCTCTAATACATTGACTTATATTCCTGTGTGTGTGTGTCTGTGTGTGTGGTGTGTGTGCGTGCACTTATCTTTACGTGTATCCTATCATTAGTTTACTAATAATAAAAATTCAGACTTTGGAAAATAAACTTTTTGCTTGCTTATTTTTTTATCCCAATTATTTTATTCTAATAAAAAAATATTTTAAGCCATCCATTTTCTCCATTCCTAGCTGCTATTATCTTGATTATAATTGCCTAGTTTTGTTTTTGACTGATCTATTGCTAGCCTTTATCTGAATGTTACTAAAGAATATAAATTCTCCATAGAGCACCATAGTCTCAGCCAGAATATTTTCAGATTCTCAGCTAAAATGGAACAGAATCTGTGGTTTATGAAATAAGTAGTTTAGATTTGTTGTCAGAGTGCGTAAAGGACCTCTTATATTCATTAGGTTGGTTGTAGCTGCGATGTAGCATTTGAAAAATAGCTTAGACTTTTTATGGATTGTAGTCCTTGGGCACCAGATAGTGGATGTTGGAATGTATTGCAGCAAAGCTGATTAAAGTACTAGGCTCTCTAACAGTAAGAGTAGAAAGCCATTTGTAACACCTATATCCCGCTCTGTCGGGTATATGTAAATGTTTTCTTTTGAACACTTTGGTATATTACCGGCTTATCTATGAGGGAATAACATTTTTGAAAAAATGTGCCTTTTGGAGACAAATGTAGGTAGACTGATTTTAGCTTTGAAGATCCCAAATACATTGCAGTTTTACTACCTAGCTTATTGGAGTCACATTTTACTATGACATAGATTTCAATAGTAGCTACTTTCACTCCCCAATTTTAGTGTTTTTACTGTATATAAGGGAATTTATACTTACTCAGAATTATAGACTGTGTCAAAATTCATTGTCCTACTCTGTCCACCTCTTTTCTTTGGGCCACTTTTCTTCCCAACTAAAGTTCACTGGAGTAGAGCATAGAAATAGTTTACATAGTCACGAAACTTGCAGATCTTTAAGTATACTTTGTTAAAATATTTTAATTTTTCCCCATTGTTTTCGAAATAATGTTCAGAGTTCTTAGAGGGTCATTCTAATTCTTTCTGATTCTTCTCTGCCTCATTCTTACCCATTCCCCTGCAAGTCCTTTGTTTCAGATTTGCAGAGCTACCATTTTCTTTCTCCCTCACCCTTCTTTACCTGAGGATCACCTGTCTTCCTTCAAAACTCTATACAAGTTTCCCCTCTTCCAAGAAATCTTCCTTGAGTTATAATTACCTGCCTTTTATTAATTCCCACTTAGATTAGTCTTTAGGCTCTTTATAGAACTTCATACGATTCTTTTTATACTCTACTGTAATCATTTATTTACTTGTCTGTCTCATTTGATAGACTAATATTCCTTGACTACAGAGATGATAGTGTCTCTCTTGGTTTTGAATCTGGCATATAGGCCTTTCAAATAAATGTTCATTGACTGAAGGAAAGATTTCTATAGATAATTCCATAATGTGATTTTCTTTGCCCTTGGTATTTAAGATATTTGAAGTTATGAGTTATACCATTTTTTCATAAGGGCTTTTTAAATTAACTCATCAGCTTCCATATTGCAACTAAAATGTTTAATAAAGATAAGTTTTTGGTTTGGGGAAGTCAAGAGCTTTATTGGCGAGGGATATAATAATACAAATCTTAAACTGTGAATCAATTAAAGAATCTGGAGTGCAAAATATAAGAAATTGGAAAGGCCAACTCTTACCATCAGGAATCATGTATTCTAGCTAATCTATGTTTATTGTTGAACCTGTGATTTTATTGGTATATGAAATGTTTTTAGGGAAGAATAGATTTTTAAAAACTATTTCCTTATTAGAAAATAACTTTTCACAGTTTTTATATTTTAATGTAATCTTAATTTGAGAATCAAGACTGAGTCTAAACTAAAAGAATATTTGCTGATGATGGGTTGTAGAACTTAAACGTTACTTGGTGGCCCTGAAGTGCCTTTATAGTGTTTGCATCAGTAGTCTGCATTCTGTAATAAAACAAACAAAATGCAAATAAATCTATATTTACAAGTAAGATTATAAAAATAATTTAAGCTTATTTCTTAATAGCATTAAACATAAGTATTTCCTCAGTGATATAGCAAACTGAGTCCATGTATTATTAAAGCTGAATCATAGTCCTGGCTAGTCTTTTTCTCTATTGAATGAACAGACGCTATATTATTAAAATTTCTTATTTTTTAATTAAGCTTTCAAAAGAAACTTGTTTGTTAAATCTTGAATATCCTAGGAAGTTTGTATTGAAGGTTTTAAATTATATACCTCTTTTTAGTCTGTGATATATTAAAAAATAGAATAAAAAATGTATTCACATCTCAATAGTTAGATATCTGCTCATTCACACAGACCCCAGCCTGCTTTTTAAAAATATTTTTAAGGTTTATTGTTTGTTACAACTTGGTACTGGATTTGTAGAAAGTGTAAAGATTATAGCACGTTAGAAAAGTATTGTCATTTAGAAATGTATTCAGTTTTGGTTTTTGCAGCGTTGCCTCCAAGAGGTTCATAGCATTTGTACGTAGTCCACGTATTTCTAGTCTACAGACCTACCCTACCCAGGCAAAGGCTTCAAGATTCTGATTTTTTTTCCTGCTGCTATAAAACTCAGCAATGGCCATTAATGCGTGTTTTTTTAACTTTCCATGTCTTTACTAAAAAACTGAATTTTTTAAACACAAGTCATGTGTACCTTTAAAGAGCCACATTATTTTGCTTTTGTCTCAGAATGTATTATGCTTCACAAGTATACTGTGACAGGCTGAATAGAAAAGGGGGGGAGGGCGTATTGTCTTCAGCTGGCATGCTGTTATCAGAGGGAATGTGTTTCTGGACACGAGATTTAGCATTCATTGGTTGTCTGAAGAAAGCTACTTCATCTGAGGATTGGACAAGAAGCTGCGTCAATTTGCTGCCCGTCTCCAAGGCACTGGTGATGCTGCCTTCACAAGCTGGCTAACGTCACGGCTCCATCACCCAGCGGGGTGTGGACTATCTTTTTCTGTTCTTCTCTATTTAATTCTCTATTTGCTGCCTACTGCATTTCTTAATCTGTCTTCTGCCAAATGCTAACAGCATGATATTTTGTAATCATCTAGGTGAATACAAGAAAGACGAACTCCTAGAAGCTGCTAGGTAAGTGATCCCATTCATTTTAAGTGAGTATAATGCATTTAAGGGAGAATAGGGGGTGGGCAGGTGGAGGACTATAAAAATTATAACATGGTATTATTGTCTTGCTTGATTTTATGCAATAATGCAGATAAGACCTGATAGTAAATCTTTGTGTATTTTACTTTACATGATTAGGTGTATTAAATGAGGCAGTCTCTCAGTCTGGTGATGATTATAAGGTTAATTGTATTTGGAACATGTCTAAAGGTACCTGCAAACCTTAGTTGTCCGGCTTTTCCAGTGATAGTCTCAGAGTATTTAAATATCTATACCTTCATTTTTCTTTAAAAATTTTTCTAATTTTCAAAAGCTTGAATGAGGGGCATAAAGTAAATGTTAAAATTCTCGTTCATTTTCTTTTGTTCTTGTTCATTTATAATTTAATTAATTAGCTTTTTTATTGCATTTTGTATATCTTTTTAACTCCTGTGTTTTAGATCACTTGTCAGAATAAAGTTTGCTTTTAATTAGGAAGGTGACTTTCTGCAGACAAATAAAACATAAAAATGAAGAAAGCTAGATCTTCCAAACTGTACCACTACATGGTGATTAACAGGAATTAATTAGGAATATATTAATTGAATAGGATATGGCAAAAGAGAGTCATTTAAAATCATATAAAAGAAATTGAAGCAAACCCGTACTATTTTCCTTCTTGTGAAAATATCTATAAATATACATAAGAAGCTATAATTTTAAAAGAGTAACATACCTTTTTATAGGAGTGGTAATGAAGAGAAACTAATGGCTTTACTGACTCCTCTCAATGTGAATTGCCATGCAAGTGATGGACGAAAGGTAAGTTATTTAAAATATAATATTCTCCTCCAGTAATTTCTTTTGCTTTACAGTTAAAATGTTTGGAGTTGGCATATATATGTATGCATATATAGCCGTATTTCCTGGCATCTTCTCACTGTAACATGAAATGCTGCTGTATCTGTTATTGGCTGTTGTGACATATTCATTGAGCTGGTGAAGCAGGATCTTTAGCCTTTCTCTTTAAGTGTCAGACACTGAAAGTTGTTTGTTAAATGGAACTGCAGTTTTGCAGGTGATTAAAATTATAATATATTATTTTCTGTGTATGAGCATGGCAACTGGAAATATCTGTTTTTGTCCTGTTTACCCATTTTTGTTAGGATATATGCATTTTTTATTTCTTATTTGGCAGAGGAAGATTTGTTTACTAGATACCAATACTTTTTCAATTTAAAGCTGAGAAAATGTTGCTAATGATTTTCTTTAGATCTCCGTGATAGCTCTGCTTTTTGTTTATTTTTTTATTGGCAAAGTTTTTATCATGGTATATTGACACTATAAAGTATTTCTTTAAATGGCAGTTAATTTTTTAATGTTAAAAGATTGCTTTTATGTTTTAAAAACCTAAAGTGTATTTAATGCTACACTGCAAATATTGAGGGAAATCATCTTATGCCTAAAACTTAAAGAATTAATTCTTTTGAGATTATTTATTTTGAAAATATGCTATGAAAACTATGAGGATGGTTGGTGTCCCTTAGAAATAATACATATTTTGCCTTTAAAAATTATTTTTCTGAGTGATGATTTTATAGATCAGAATTATTCAGTTTTCTTTGACTGCTTCCACACTTTTTTTTTCTTCCTATTCTAAAGAAATCCATAGAATAGTGGCAAGGATTGAATCCTCGGAATATGTGTTGTTTGTATTGTAGACAGCTTATATATTATTTCACATGGCCTAATGAGTGTTCCACTTCTCTGGATAATTTGAGGAGAGACTTCTACTTTCATGGAAGGTTAAATTATGTATATATAAAACTCTAAACTAGCAGAGATTTACTAAGTACTATTAATAGCTTTGTGGAGATTTTAGACATGATAACTGCTTATTTCCCCTTTAATTTCGAGGTTGCTTTGAGAATTTTAATATTCTTGAGTTTTTTAAAGCTCCAAATTTTGTTTGGATCCTCTCAGTAGATAACGTGAATTTTATCACAGCGTAAGGCAGGGCATTTTTATCAATGGTAAGTGCAGATATCTTTAGACAGAGTTTTTTATAGAACCCAGCTTACTTCAGTTTTCCATAGCCATTTTAATATTGCAGAATTTCTGTGTGATTACTACGGCAGGAGTCAATTTCCATCCCAGCCTTATTCTCCCATCTTCACTCTTATACCTTGACAGCCCATTTTCAGCTCAGCAATCCTAATAATTAAGGAGCATGAACACTAATAATTAACAAATTACTTCTTCTCCCTGCCTCACCTCCTACACAAATATATATAGAGCTCCTTTAATCTTTCCTTTTTATCAAAAGAGGATACACTTCCCTCATTCCTTTTAGCTGAAACCAAATTCCTAAGGCTCCTTTTCTGAATTACTCAATGGCTTTTACCAGAGTTATTGAATTGTAGTTATTCATACATGACTTTTTCTTCCACTGATTTATTAGCTCTTTGGTATTTTGCATTGGACCAAGCCAGGCACTTTGCATGTAGCAAGACCTTAAGATATGAATATGTTCCCTGATGAGCAGTTTTATTCTCTGAGTGAAAAAAGTCATCTGTTCTCTTTATCATTTAGATAATTAACTCAGAAATATGTGAATAGGGATTTTATATTTTCTGTTATTATATATTATTACTAGTATATTTTATTAATTTATTTTTGAGTAATTGTACTATGGAGGGTGACATGTATTTTAATATTTAGAACATTTTAAAGAACATGTCTCAAATATTCTACTGAATAACATAAATAATGCAATAATTTTTCAAAATGTACTCTTACTTTTTAGATTACCAATTTTCTCAAATTAGAAAAGATTAAACAAACATTTTTTAGGTTTTAGTGCTATTTCTGAACATAACAAAAACCATTTAAAAATTTTCCATTGATATGCAAATAAAATTTCACAATTAAAATTGAATAATGTTTATATTTAAGTATTATCCTTGTTTATGGCACAAAGTAGTTCTTACTAAATATACCAATTGCAGCAAAGCCACAAAGCAGTAAATTTTCTGGGTGCTAATGGAGATTGGGATAAGTTCCCTTAGTTATGACATTATTGATGTCAATAAAATGTGTAAGCAAATCTACCTATTAAATTACAAGTCTGATTTATATATTTAATACTTTTTCAATCCATTTGCATGTGTTTATCTGGAATTAGGAACTCAGGTTTTATATGAAGAGGATAAAGACACTTTACATATACAGTAAGTTAGTCAGGTATATAGCTTTATTTCTTGAATTTACATTTTAGAATACAGTGCAGAATCAAATTCATTTTTAGAGGGTTTCTAAATAACTATATTAATGCTTAACTGAGTCCCTGTCTGTCTCTGTTTTTACTATGATTCCTGGTTTGTAAATTAAAAAGCCCAAGGAAATGTCAATTTTGTAATGTTTTTAGAAAAGAATGGTTCCTTATACATTAACTAGTAGGTGGAGAATTTGACTAGATATGTATGGGGGTTTTAGACTTCAGCATTCCTTTTTAATGTAATGTGTGGGATTATACAATGACAGTGTAAATTTTAAATAGTATTCTAGTTGTATTCTGTGACTTCATGATTATCTAATTAGTTAATATGTGAATGTTAATATTTTTATTTCCCATAGACATTTGTTTTTCTAACCTATAGAATTCTGAAAATAGTAAAGTATCTTAAGGTTTTAAGTAATTTATATTTTTATATTCTTTTATTTTACATGTAAATCAAGTGAACTTGACTACTTTAGAAATTTTCAGTTTTTTTACTTTACTTTAAAGAGCAAAGGTAGATTTTTTTAAAAAAAACACTTGGTTCTGAAATGCTACTTTTATAGAATTATATACATGTTTTAATGATGGTCACTTTAGAAACATGGGGGCACAGATAAAATTTATTCATTTTGTGCCTTTTGTCCAGAATGATCAGGTACAACATTCCACAATTATTTTGAAATGCAGTGAAATACAACCAGATCCTTAAACAGATTGTATTTTCAAACTTAAATTTGTTTTCATTTAATCTTCCTTTACAGTATTTTCTCTCAGATGTTTTTTGTTATTTGTTTTTGAATATATTTTTATTGATTTCGGAAAGGAAGGGAGAGGGAGAGAGAGATAGAAACATTAATAATAAGAGAGAATCATTGACTGGCTGCCTCCTTCATGCCCCCTACATACCCGAAACCCAGGCATGTGCCCTGACTAGGACTCAAACTGTTATTTCCTGGTGCATAAGTTGATGGTCAATCACCAACCCACACTGTCTCTGCTCTATCAGGTGTTTTATTAGCAATTATACAGATGCTCTAGCCTTGATTAATATGTAAATTTAAGGAGGTGTGGTGGTCTCTTGTTAATATTTGAATACATCTCAAATTATCTTTCATTGAACCTTCTTCAGAATTCATTTTGGTCCCTCTCTTGTTATTTTCCTTTCCTGGCTGCCTTTATCCTCTTTCAGAATAAATATTCTGAATTTTTCACCTCCTTATAACAATGAGGAGGTTGGAGTTGGGCATTACTGTACATACTCCTAAATAGGAATACTATGTATCTTTGCAATGCCTGCTGTTGCTATGATTGTATGTCAACAAATATTGAATGTAACTAATATTTGGTTGGGACTTTATTTTTATAAAATATTACATGTAATTTCTGGTATTTCAGATTTTTTTCTGCTCATTTCATTCTTTTAACCAACATTGAACTTTACTCTATAGAGTGTCATGGGAGATAAAAATGTGTTTAGTAGTATTGGTTTACAGGGAGTTTAAAAATTGATAGAATGATTAAGACATTATCCAATACGTTGAAGCTAACACACTAAAAAATGTATGATTCCTTTTGCCTGTAATACAATTATAAACTATAGACTTAAGGTGGGGTTTGTTTTCTGGCTCTTTTATTTTCAAAGCATTAGTATTTAGACATGTATGCTCTTCCGTAAGAAACCACAAATTTAGATTAACAGGCAATGAAAGAACATGATTTAAATTCAGAAAGATTAACTGAAGAGTTTTTTTAAATGTCATATTTCTACTGTGTAAATCTTTGCTTCTATAAAATAGTTAATAATTTATAAGACTCTGGAAACAGAAAAAAGTAAAGTGTTTAAACACTATTTTTAAAATATAGAGCAATTAGAAAGAAAGTAAAATTTAGTACCACCCTTGAAGGCATCATAAAAAATTATGTGATGTAATTAAAAAAGCAAATAGGCTCTGAGGTCAGACAGATTGAGTTCTATTTTCTGCTCTTTTATTTTCTAAGTATGTGACTGTGGCTATACAGTTTTCAGTATATTCATTCGTATGGGAATAATCATCCAATTCCACAAAGCATTTGAGAAGATTAAGTAAAATAATGTGATTATTGTACACAACTTGTAGCACATGGTAGAACCTCAGTAAAATTAGATTCCTACTCCCTTGATACATTTTTGAAGCTTTTGAACATATTTATAATGGACACCTACATACTTTTGAGTACTCTAGTGTTCTCCACTTAAATTGTCTTTATTATCTAGGCTCAGCCCCAAATAGCATTTGGATAAAATGTAGATTACCAGGTAATCTACAAAGCATATAATTGAATTAATTATTTTGGAGGTTGGCCATTGTCCCCTCACCACTCAACATCTCATTGAATTAATAAATTTGTTTAAATTAGCAGCTTATAAATTCAGAAATATGTTCTCGAGCTATATATTTTTAATAAGAACATATTTATTAAAATTAATATCTGGCTGAAAATAATGTTCCTGTATTTATTTAAATTCCAAAGCACATCCATGAAGCACAAAGAACATATAGGATTAGGTAACTTTTTGTATTTATATTTAAACTTAGATTTATATATATTTATCATATTGTAATACAGTATTATTGGTTAACAGCTCCCAGCGTAACTCTTCCGTGAATATCATGTTTGACCAGCATTTTAACAATCCTTCTATGATAGATAGTTGCTTTGAAGATCCCTCAATGAACTGTGCCTCTCATTATTTATGCCCTTATCTAGTCCTGTCTTCACAGATTCTGACTAAGCCCATGGCTGCTTTGACGAATAAAATAAAGCAGAAGTGTTGCTATGCCATTTCCAGGACTAACCCCTGCATTGGTGTGGCAGCTGCCAGTTTTTTACTTTTGGAATGCTCTATCTTGGAACCCAGCTGCCACACCATGAGGCAGCCCAAGCAGCCATGTGGAGAAGTCCATATGGACAACTAAGGCCTCTAACTAGAGACCCACCTGAGCTCATGAGGTTAGCTTCTCAGTGAACCTAACCACCCAGGGGTCCCAGACATCCTGGCCTCTGCTTGAACTCCCAGTCCAGACTCCTGGTGACATAAGCCATCCTAGCACCCTACGTTAATACTGCCCAGGTAATTTGGGAGGTGGTTTGTTATCTAATAATAGGTAACTAAATTACCTTTAGTCTGAGAAAATGTAATTCAATCAATGCTTATTATCCGTTGCATCATTTCTCAGGTGGATTACTGAAAGTGGTTCTTTCATAGCTCCTTGGGAAAATAGTGAAGATCTATACTAATAAAATGGTAATATGCTAATTAGATCGGATAGACTGGATGTCTTCCAGACTTCATTCCAGACATCCTTCCGGACAAAGCCACAGTGGCCGAGGCTGAGGCAGAGGCAGTTAGGGGTGATCATGCAGGCAGTGGAGCAGTTAGGGGCAATCAGGCTTGGAGGAGAGCAAGTTAGGAGTGATCAGGCCAGCAGGGGAGCAAGTTAGGGACAATCAGGTCGGCAAATAGAGGTGGTTAGGGGCAATCAGCCTGGCAGGCAGAGGCAGTTAGGAGCGATCAGGCTGGCAAGGGAGCAGTTAGGGGTGATCAGGCAGGCAGGCAGAGAGGTTAGGGGTCATCAGGCAGGCATGCAGGTGAGCAGTTAGGAGCCAGCAGTCCCGGATTGTGAGAGGGATGTCTCACTGCCAGTTTAATAGAATCAAGCTTAAACCGGCAGTCGGACATCCCCTGAGAGGTCCCAGATTGGAGAGGGTGCAGGCCGGGCTGAGGGACCTTTCCCCTCAGCCCCCTCCTTCAGTGCATGAATTTCATGCACTGGGCCTCTAGTTTCACAATAAGACCCCAAACATTATTTTAGAGATGTCCAATTGCATCTTTTGGGATTATGGTGTTATGGGAAAAAGCAGGAACTTGAAAGTAGAAGACCATTTTGAGTTAATATTGTTATTAGCTATGTGATCATGGCAAGTTTTATTTTATCTCTGAGTTCTGAATTTTTTAACCCAAAAAATAACAGTTTGGGCCACATTAGCTCTAAGATACCTTTCAACTCTTAACACTTTAACATTATAATGCATTTTATAATTTACTAGAGGCCCAGTGCATGAAAATTCATGCACTGGAGGGGTTGTCCCTCAACCGGCCTGCCCCCTGTCACAGTCCTCAGGGGCAGGAGGCGATCTGGTGATCAGGGTAAGGCAATGCCCCATCATACCTCTGCTGCTGACACTGCCAGCATTGCAAGCCTCAGCCAGCCCTGGTTACGCGAGCCTCAGGGAGCCCTAGGCGGCTGGGCAGCTGCCATCCAAGGCTTGCCTGTGCCTCTGGCTGACCCTGGGCAGCTGCTGCCCTGTCAGGGCTGAGGGAACTGGGTGCCGCCATCTGAGAGCAGGGCAGTCAATTAGTATATTCCCTCCTTATTGGCTGCGGGTGCCGCCATCTTTTGGGACGGTGTGAGGATCAATTAGCATATTCCCTCTTTATTAGATAGGATTAGAGGCCCAGTGCACAAAATCAGGCACTTCTGGGGTCCCTGGGCCTGGCCTGCGGGATTGGGCCGAAATCAGCTCTCTGACATCTCCTGAGGGGTTCCGGATTACAAAAGGGCACAGGCCAGGCCGAGGGACCCCACCAGTGCAATATTGGGCCTGGGGGGGACGTGGGAAGTTGGCCAGCCGGGGAGGGACATGGGAGGGCTTCAGGGTATGTCTGGCCCATCTTGCTCAGTTCCAATCAGCCAGACCCCAACAGCAAGCTAACCTACTGGTCAGACCATTGACCCCCTAACGTGGTCAGTGTACATCGTAGCAACTGATTGAATGATCGACTGTCAGCCCCCTGGTGGTCAGTGCATGTCATAGTGAGTGGTTGAGCAGCCTTAGCATATCATTAGCATGTTATGCTTTGATTGGTTGAATGGATGACTGGACACTTAGCATATTAGGCTTTTATTATATAGGATTATCATAATACAGAATTGGAATATTTAAGAGCCCGTAGAGTCACACTAGTAAAAGACTCCTGGTATCTCTGATAAAGTTTATATGGAACCTTTTTCTCCTTTAAGAAAGTGTGGGCACATGCCTGGCTCCCTATGGCCTTTGGTGGCCTGTAGCATCGTCCTCTGTTCTTGCCAAACCTTGGTAGCTAAAAGGTCATACCATATTCTAATTTTCAACTTTCATAGACCATACTTCAGATGTTACTTGGGATGACAAGAAGGTCGAAATGCAGTAACTCTGCATGAGGGAACTCTTCAAGTGCTTAAGGTTTAATTATATATCTAATCACATCACATCTTTAAGGAATATCTTGCTGAGTGGTACATGTCTTACTGTAGTGCAGAAATCCCTTGGAGCAAGTTTTCTTGCCTACTTACGTTGGGATGTGTTGTATAAAATCTTTATGCTTATGTATATTCATTTTGTAACAATAAGGCATTGAAAATGTCTTTTTTTATTTTTCATTAGGGAATCACTTCTACTAAAACAGTCTCTATTTTGTCAAGCATGACATTTCTGCTGGTGAGGGTAATTAGTACCCGTGCCAACTGTGCTCTCTTTGAGAAAAGAATTTCAAGTAGAAAGAGACCATAGTGTTAAAAAGTAGGTGGTAAAGCTCAGGAGTTCATTTTAGTTCTGCTTAGCCACCCTCCTCCTAACTGTGGTTTCTCCTACACTCATATCCAAAAAGTACAAGTTTCTTGCATTCTGAGTTTATAGTCTAAGTATAAAAAATAACTACATCATTTTACTGTGTGTGTGATTCATTGTTAAATTTGATTTAGAGGCCAAGTTACAAAAATGACACTTTTGAATCTCTTTTTAAAATTGTAACATTCTATGTTTAAAGATACTTTTTTTTGCCTCTACAAGTAAAATCTTAATAGGATAGGGTAGGTAATAACGCAGCAGTAGCTTGAAAAATATTCATGTGGTCGAGTGGCAAGGGAATAGAAGGATCAGGAAGAAACACACTCAGTGGCCTCAGTGGCACTGCTGCTGTCCTAGTGCTTCAGGTGAGTGGGAATGGGTGCTGGGTGATAGTATGTATTTATATATAGATAATATTAATATATATGTTAATATTATCTATAGATAATATATATATTAATATCTATATATAAAGAGAGAGAGAGAGAGAGAGAGAGAGAGAGAAACAGTGATGAGAGAGAATCATTGATCAGCTGCCTCCTGCACACCCCACACTGGGCATCAAAACCGCAACCAAGGCATATGCCCTGACTGGGAGTCAAACCGTGACCTCCTGGTTCATAGGTCCGTAATCAACCACTGAACCACACCAACCAGGCCCTGATGATATATTTTTATTTATCAATTATTAAATAAGGAGATTTAAAAATACCCCTATAATGATTATTATTTGATTATGATATTTTTAGCTTAAACTGTTCAGTTAACATCAGTTGATAGTATTCTGCAAAAAGCTCTTAAATGTTAAAGGGTGAGCCTTACTGTGTAAAAAGTCTTCCTTAGGTACAAAGAAAAGTCTGATTTCAGAAACTTCTGGCCTGATGAAAAGCAGAAAAAGTGAATATTTGGGATTTAAGACTTTGAAGCTATCTATAGCTTTGAACACTGGTTTGGCAATAATACAAAGCCATCATAAACTATTGACTTCTTAATCTATTGTTTACCAGTTGTATGGTGCTCAGGCTGGGGATACAGTAGCCTGGGTGGCTTAACAGAAACTTACTTCTCACAGCTCTGGGAAGTGCAAGGGTAAGGTGCCAGCATGGTCCGTTTCTGATGAGGGTTTCTTGTCCTGGCTTCTGGAGAGAAAGCAAGCTCTGGGGCGTCTCTTCTTTATAAGGGCGCCTCCCCTTATTATAAGGAAGGCCGCCCAAAGGCCCTCTCCAAATAGCATCACACTGAGGGTTGGGGCTCAGCTTATGGTTCGGGGGACTGGGTAACACAAACATTATAACACTTGCTTATTTTCGTATCACTACCTTTTTTTTCTTTTTAAAGAAGTATAATTGCCCAGCAAGCCTACTTATTCCCTTGTCCACATCAGACACATATTTATCCATTCACTCATTTGTTCAATTAAATTAGAATTATAAAAGGAAATTTCTAAAAGCATCAAGAATTTTCATAATATTCTATTTAAAAAAAAGTCTGTTTCAGTGACTAAGAAAATATCTTTCTCCACTTATAATAGCATCAATAGTAAAACTTTAAAAACACTATACCTTGCATAATTTTTTGAAATACATGTTTGGGTAGCCAAATTAGTAAGTTTGAAAATTGACTAATTCTAACTATACAATATTTCATATATTGATTTTTCTTTTGTAAAGCTTTTTAATAGTAACATGACAATATCCTACTCTGAATATGATAATGTCTATTAAACTAATCTTTTAGTTTCAGAGAAGCTTCGAAACCTGTGAGATTGGGGGAGGGGCCTGTGGACAGGGAGCAGAGCTGGTGATGTCTGTTCCTGTCAACTTTTGGCTCCTGAATTCACACATGCAAACTCAGAAACAACAAGGACCTCATCACTGAAGGAACATGACATGACAACATATCTCAAAAGTCCTAGAGGTCTTAGCCATAATAAAATCAGCTAAAGGAATTTACCATTCTCCCTCTTTACACAGTTAAAAGAGCTATCTAATGATCCAAGGTGGAATGATTCTTTCATAAATAATCTTTAAATGCCTGTCAGTGTAACGTGTTTCCTGTTTCAAGAACAAGTTATTTGTTGAACATTAGTTAGAATCTTGGATGCTTAGATTTGAAAACCTAATATTGTAAATATTAATTATAAAAAGGAATTCATGTGAGGTTTAGGTAGTGTGAACGCTTTTCTTCTTAAAAGTATAAAACATCATGTTACTATCAGACCAAGAAACCTGGCTTTGCAAAGTATGCCAGCTGTTTCTCATTAAACAATGCAAAATTAATGTTGCACCCTCTGAGAGTGCTAAGCATTTTTTTCCATACAAACCCTAAGAGAGCATACTAGAAACGCATTTTCATGCATACGTTTCAGTTTTTCTGCTGATTATGAGGCTGGAAAAGAGAAACAAATTTCTGGCTGTTGAAGAATCCCCTTGGAGTTTCCGCAATGATAATATTAACTTAAAATTGAATTAAGTTGGGATTCAGAGTGTTATTCTCACAGAGATTACCCTGTGGATTTCCCGTTCTTTTTTGTTTGTTCATTTTCTTCCTCTCTTTCTCTTCCCAGTACATGCACTTGAGATAAAGATAGTCTTTGCCCTGACCAATGTGGTTCAGTTTGTTGGGGGTCATCCTGTGCGTGGAAAGGTTGCCAATTCGATTCCTAGTCAGGAAAACACATGTTCCAGGCTGGATCCCCAGTAGGGGACGTGCAGGAGACAGCCAGTCAATGTTTTGCTCTCTCATTGCTGTTTTTCTTCCTTTCTCTTCCTCTCTCTACGAATCAATAAAAATACATTTTAAAAAAGATTAAGTCCTTTACATTATCACTTTAAAAATAAATTTTTACTATAGAAGGCAGTTAAAGTATAGAAACATTGCTTTATATTACATAAATTCAACACATTTACAAATGCTTTAGGTCCCTTTCTAAAGATGACCACATATGTTACTTTGAAAGAACTTTGAGGCTGTAAAATGTCAATCATTAGTGTACCTCTGTTCACGTAGAATTCAGAAAACTCTTTTGGAAGAGGACAGTATTGGAACCTTCACTGTGATAACTGACAGATAGTTAACTGTATTATCTGGCTCTACTTGAATGAACACTTTTTTTTTTTAATGAAGGCTCACTTGTTTGTACCAAACCCCATGTGGATTTAGTGTTGAATTTAGGATTTCACACTTTAAGGAGGGATGGTAGGTAGGAAGTTAGTCCATGTAAAGTAGTTGAGACAATTGGACACTTTGAGTTCAAAAAGAGTCCGCATGACTGCTTGTTAGAGATAGATAGAAGAATCCTGCACTAGGAAAGAGGCAGATGAATCATCTTCTCCAGTTTCAGTATTTTGTTGTTCTTCCTTGTCCTCCAATATTTACTGTTTTAGACAATTTCTGTTGTTGTTAAGAAGTTATACACTTCTAGGGTGTTCATCCAGTGGTATGAACACACTCTTATTAGTGACAGCATTTGACATGTGGTACCCTGTGGATCAGCATGCTAATAACTAAGGTAGTCAAAACTACTAAGGCAGTCCTGCCCACCAAATATAACTCTTCCTGCCACTTAGCCGTACTAGGGCATATCTAAACATCCTATCCAGAATGCCCAACCAAAGGAAACGAGGGTGAGGGACAGTGCTGAGGTCAGACTGCCTGGATTTGATCTCTGAATCTGCTAACTTACTGTATTAATCCCGTATGCCTCAGTTTCCTCATTTGTTATGTGGAGATACTAATAGTTTCTAGCTCTAGTAGTGGTTGTATAAAGTAAACAAGTTACTACATATAATACACTCTGAATAGTATTTGTTACATAAGAAGAACCCACAATGTTTTGCTATTGTTTTCAAAAAAATACTTTGTATTTTCAAGATATTTTTGTATCTTCTACTTCATTTTAGCCTGAAAATAACTGTGTGAGGAAGCCAAATACTGTTGTCACCCAACTCTCCCCATTACAGAGATTGTGACTTAAAAACATTAAACACTCTTAAGTTATAGGAGTAGTATGTCTATTCATGAATAGTGCTGATATAGTCCACTGACATGAGACCATGTCTATGGTGAGGTGTGGTTAGCTCTAGGCACTGTGCTTTAGTAAACAGTTGACCAAGAGGCCAAGAACTAGAGGAAAAGACTCATAATCTACTCTAATAAAAGAGTAATAGGGAAATTAACCATCTCTCTGAGACGCCTAAGCCACGCCCACCAGCCAAGCCATGCCCACTGGCCAATCAGAGTGGCTGTATGCAAATTAACCCAGCCAAGATGGAGGCCGGCAGCCACAGACCAAACAGCAGTGGGTGTGGCGCCAGCTGGGGGCGGGGCGGCTGGGGCTGGCCCGGGTTGGGATGTAGGAGTGAAGCTGCAGACATGGTCTAGGAGGCAGTGGGGCCCCAGATCACTGCCCAGGAGGGTGGGTGAGGATGCTAGGAGCTATGGCGGGCAGAGACGGTCACCCTCCAGCCTCCCCCAGGGCATCTGGCCTCAGCCTGCAGGCAGAGTGCAGCCTCCTGGCCTCCTGGGATTCCATCGGCCAGGAAGGGGCAAGAAAGTCAAACAGACTGAGACGTGTCAGGAATAATCATTAGGAAATTGAAGGTTTGCTCGCTCCCAGCCACCACCCAGCCCTGACCACATGGACCAGTTTGATGCTGAAACCCAGCACCAGAACACTGGAGCAATTTAGAAGGTGGCTGCGGCGAGGCCAGGGTGCGAAGCGGCGGGGGCGGGTGTGGCCCGTTGGAGTGCTGCGTGAACCTGTGCGACCTGAACTTGTGTGACCTGGACAAGGTCCCCGAGACCCTGGAGTTCTTCGAGCTGCTGAGGCCAGACTATGGGGCCGGCTCCGAGGTGGGCATCTTGCTCCCTATGGAGCCTCTGGATGGGTTCCCCATCCACGGCCTGAAACGGGTGTGGCCAGCCTGAAAACTGCCCTCAGCCCCTCACGCAGGCTGGCCAGGCACCCCAGCAGGTGGACATCCCCCGAGGGGTCCCAGACTGTGAGAGGGCACAGGCCGGGCTGAGGGACCCCCTCTCCAACCCCCCCAGTGCACAAATTTTTGTGCACTGGGCCCCTAGTAGGAAATAAAACTATTATAAGAGGATCTAGTGATGTGTTATCTGTAGAAAAAACAAGTTAAAGAAGACATAATTTATAAGAAAGGTATGAATAAAATATCTTTCTAAAAATTTATTTCTTCTTTGGCTCATTAATTTTTATTTTCCAGATGTAATTTCTCTTTTAAATTATTTTTATAATAGCCCAAGAGTTGAGAAACTTCAAGGATATTGTCTAATCTTCATTATGGTACTACTGAAAATATCTCTTCAAAATATAGGCAGCGGCCATGAGATATATTTATTTCCATGGACTCATGCCCATATTGATTCTTTAGCTTTTAATTTATTTTGATTCGGACTTAAGTATCACTGTCTCAAAGAAATTCTTAAATTGATCATGTCTCTGTATCTAAAAGAAATTTAATAAGCTCTGATAATGTGGTTATATTTTCTTGGGAATTTTGTATTAATGGCAAATACAGGATTTTATGTGTAGAAGGGAAACATTGATGTATCTCAACCAAATAAATTTGAAAGAGATGTTTTGTTAAGTTAGCCAGAACAGAGATGGGACAACCTACATGTCCATTGATAGGTAATGGGCAAATAATTATGGTTCTGCCCTGGCTTGTGTGGCTCAGTTGGTTGAGCTTCATCACCTGCACAAAAAGATTGCCAGTTGGATTCCTGTTCAGGGCTTGTCTCTCACATCTCTCTTTTCTCTCTCTCTCCTCCCCCCTCTTCCTCTCTCTCTAATATCAACAAAAATATTTTTTAAAAATAATAATTACTATCCTATGAAATATTCAAGTTTCATTTGAAGGAGGAAAATCAACTTCCTTATTACATAAAATACAAGATTATATAGGCACAAGTTAAATAATCACAAGAAAAGGGAACTAACAGTTTCTTCAACAAGGCAGTATTATGAAAAAAAAAAAAAAAGGAGGATGAAGACTGTTGAAGGCACAATATCAAAATGTATTGATCTTGACCAGCAAACCAACTTTAAAATTTTTTGAGGTATTCAGGAAATTTGAATATTGACATGGGCATTAGATGATAACCAAGGATTACCACTCTTCTCTTAGATGTAATAAAAATAAGGGGTTTTGAAAGAAAGGGCTTTAATTTGTAGAGGCACCTACAAAAGTATATAGGGGTTAAATGTTACTGTGTTTTGAATTTGCTTTGGAATACTTCCATGGTGAAAAGAAAAGATAAAAGTGATAGCAGAAGCCCAGTGTAACAAAGTCTTAATAATTAATGTATGTTTAATCTGGTTGATGAGTGCATGAGTGTTCAAGTGCTGAAAAGATCATGAATTTTTATCTTATAAAACCACTAGAGGCCTGATGCACGAAATTTGTGCAAAGGGCTCGGCCCTCGCAGTCCCTCCTCCCCCATGCCTCCCTGCCCCACCTCTCGCCCACTGGTCGTTCTGGAAGGTTGTTCAGGAAGGTCATTCCACCTTTGGGTCTAATTAGCATATTAGCTCTTTATTATTTAGGATTTGGTAATTTTAACTGTAGAGCAAGAGTCTGGAGGAAAAATTTGAATAGCATGTTATATTATTAAGCTTGCATGGAACTGAAAAAAAAACTACACTTGAGTCTTATTTAGGAAATGAATTGTTAGAAAGAATAATACCTTTTGTTATTTCTTGAGCCGATTCCTAATAGGTTTCTTCTCCCAATTTGGTAAAGTAATAATAAGTCTTGCCGTATTCCAAATGCATGTGTACCCTTGCACATGTGTACCCACACACAGGCACACACAATTTTCTGACTTGAGAGTTCTCTAGAAACCAAGAAACTCACCTAGCATTAAGTTTGGCTAGGTAGGGTGACCAACCATTTCAGTTTGCATGGGTTTCCTGGGGCCAGGAAAGTCCCCAGCAAACCAGCATAACTTGGTCACTCTAGTCTGAAAAATCCCAGAGGATGTGATTTATTTCAAACCGAATCTCCATCTTAAAGTAAACCAAAATACACAGTACATCACGAGGTTAGACAGCTCTCCAGTGACTTACATCCTGGCTTCCTTTGTCCTTTCCTAGGGAATGTCCTTAGGAAAGTTGTGGTTTATCCTCTCCTAGGGAATGCATCAAACATCACACAGGCCTGCACAGACATAGAGTTGTAAATCTTTCACACAAATTTAAAGTCACATTCACCACACTGAAGTATTCGTGTCTTCTGTTCAGAAATTTCTTGGTAATGTAAATCAAAATCTGGCAATAACTTCCATTTTTTTTAACATCTATATATATAATACTATGTTAGCTCTTAAAACATAAAATTGAGATACATTCTTCATTGTCAATGAGCTCAGAGTGGATTGTAGGAGACAGATACACAAATAAATAACTATATTATTTTGTGACAAGTGTTAGGGAAAGATTATGGCAGTGTAAGGACCAGTCTTTGATAATCTTTTTTTTTTGTTTAATTTTGTTTTATTGCTTAAAGTATTACAAAAGTATTACATAAGTCTCCTTTTTCCCCCCACTTGACCTTCTCCCGGCCTCCCCCACCCCCCCAGTGTCTTGTGTCCATTGGTTATGCTTATATGCATGCATACAAGTCCTTCAGTTGATCTCTTAACCCCATGTTTTTATTGCAAAAGTATTGTCCAAAGACAGAATAAAAGGAAAGGATAAATCATTCTGGAGTATTGATATTTTGAAATCTCATTTTAAAATCTTGTTTAAGGGATATCCCAAACTTTGTACTTTATAAAAATAGGATAATAATAGTCTCAAGAAATTCAGAATTAAATTTTATAATATTTTATGCTTCCTAGATTAAAAGTGCTACAGAGGTTGAGATATTCTTTTTATATGGTAATTGTTAACCTCAGAAGCTTTCTCAGCACCATTAGATCAGGGAACTCTTTCCCCTGTACCCAGCTGTCATTTGTAAGATAGCAATATGTTCTTTGTGTTAAAATGTAAATGCTAAAATTCCCTTGAGATTGAATATGTGATAACACATTTAAATCTTGAGAAATAGTTATCATGATTTCTTTGTTCACTGGAAACAAAAGATCCAAAAATTAAATTTTGGTATTCTAGACACATGATAGTATATAGGTTTTCCAAAGCTAATAATGATCTGTAAGATTTTTCTTTTTAATCCTCAGGAATGTTTTGTCTTCCATCGTTGCTTGAGTTTGTTAAGAAATCATGTGAAATTAAATTTAAGTGGGAAAATATTTTGTTACTGGAAGGCCTTTAACTTTTTTAGAAGGTATTTCACTTTTTTAAAGCACTTTTATCTTTTTTTTTTTAATTACTAAACAAGTACATGTTTTTGTTTTTAAAAAATCAAATACCAAAGTAAGAATGCAAAAGCAAGACTTTAAAGCCTTTACTCATTTCCTTATATTGTGCTACCTGGACCTATGTTGAAGTTATACCCACAGTTTTATAACAGAGTTCACTTGTCACTATTATAGCTATGCAGGTAGGATAACTTAAAACTACCTTAAATGCTTTCTACTGCTCTGAAGATCTGTATCAGAAAAAGCAGATATATAGATGACTTTTTTTTTAAAGGCCTGATTTTAAGAAGAAAACTTTGAATTTGGGAGTTTCTTTAAGTAAGGATTCTTTTGTTTTGTAAATGTTTTACAATATGAAAATATTAGTATTTTTCTTTTAGTAAAATAATATTTAGGTATATTGTTAGAAAGACTTTTTGTATTTACAATTATTCCATACTTTATCACTGTACATGTTTGACTTTTAAAACATTTTTTAAAAATCTTTTTTTTAAATATATATTTTATTGATTTTTTTACAGAGAGAAAGGGAGAGGGATAGAGAGTTAGAAACATTGATGAGAGAGAAATATTAATCAGCTGCCTCCTGCACACCCCGCACTGTGGATGTGCCCACAACCTAGGTACATGCCCTTGACCGGAATCGAACCTGGGACCATTCAGTCTTCAGTCTGACGCTCTATCCACTGAGCAAACTGGTTAGGGCTTAAAAAATCTCTTTTAAGAATAAATCTGCGGAGTATAAACTGGCAGTGTATAATGTCTTAAATGTTGGTTTCTTATGTTTACTAGTTTACAGCCACCACAAAAATATCAAATAACATGTGTATTTTACAAATGGGTCTGCTTTATTTTTTCAAAACTGAAATTATACTCTTAATTATCCTAGCATTTAGAAAATTACTTTTATCATCGCTTTGCCACTTGACAATTGGGATGTAAAGCTGGCACTATGTGGTAACTATTCACTAAATGTAGTCTAGGCCACATGATGTTAATTGCTTTGTATCAGAAGATAGCATTTGGTGTATAATGTTTAGTTGTAAATTTTTTTCTGGAGGAAATACTTCTGGGCTCTTAGTAGTATAAGCTTGTTTAAATCATCCTTTGTTCTCAATTTGTACTGTTTGGTTTTTTTTACTTCCTACCGTTTCCTCAAATTTATTGCATGCATTTTACAGATTTTTATGTGCTTTCTAGTGATACTATTTTGTTTGCATAATTAGCATTCACATAAGAATGACTACTTGGAAAATCTCATCCGTCTTGTTCTATACTCACTCTCCCTGGAATTCATCCACTTCCATAGCTCAGCTACCTCTGCTTGGATGCTGCTACCCATGTTGCTGACTGACACTGTCATTAACTCTCTCCTAGATTAGTCCTGCCCTCTTCTCTTCTTTTCTGCCTGTCACTGGGTTTGCCCTCCCCCTCCAATGCATTATCTATAGAATTACTAGAGTGATCTTTCCAAAACTTTAGTCTTAAGTAATTTTCTACTTAAAGTCTTTCAGGGGTTTCCCATTGTTCTTAGAATCTCCCCCAATCTCATACTATACTTAACCACTGAAATTTTTTGAGCTCCTCAATTGTACCATGTCCACTGGGTATTAATATGTGCTCTCCACACTACCTGAAATAAAGGTCCTCATCCTTTTGCCTCAGTGATTTGTGTTTATCCTCATCTCCTTTTGGAAGCAATTCTTCTGAGAATCTTCCCTGATTTCACTCCTTTCTGCTCCCCTCTGGAGTGGTTTAGTGTATGTCCTCTAGTCTCTCATGCCATCCTGAACTTCCCTGTGTAGTCATCACATTTAATTGTATTTGTCTGCTTTCTCTAGTGGACTCATCAGAAACTAGACTCCCCCCCCCCCATCCTTTGCCCTCCTACATCAAAAATTATTTTATATATATTTCATTTAGGGACTTTCTGTTTTTAAGGAATAAGAAAACTCCTAAGGGCACAGAATAGAACCTTTCTTATGTCCATGCTATCCCTAGCACTTAACGTGGTGCCAGATACGTGGCAGATGTTGACATTCTCATGAATACCAGTGATGACCATATTTGTGCCCAGCTTCCACCTCTCCTGAATTCTAGACCCATTACCACTAGGGTATCAGGCACATCTAATTCAATAAACCCGGACCTCAGATCCTTTCCCTCTCAGCTCCTCTCCTCTCCTTCCCTCCCCTCCCATCTCCTTTCCTCTCTCTTCCTCACTCCCCTGTTTCCTTCCTTTCTTTCATCTGTCACTGACATTTCCAAACTGGAACTTTTGTACCCCTTGCTATCTATGTCAGTCAGTTATAAGTCTATTAATTCTGCTGCCTAATAATTTTTGACACTGACCCTCAACTCCATTTATTTATAGTTGCTTTGTTTCAGGCCTCCTATTACCTTCTACCTTGTTAGTTACAGAGCCTTCTAATTTATTTGTTATTTGAATTTTAGCAGTTTAAAAACTAAATATATTACCATTTTTAAAGCATTATAAATAATTTTTAATCTCAAAATGATTTTTAAAATCCAGAAACTAGGTATTTTTAATGTTCTTCTTAGTAAACAGTGTGTGTACATATATTCATTTACTTAGTTACTTCATTATCAAGAATAAGAAATAAAGGCTATTATTGAATCAACTATAGACAAGATTTTTAATTTTATTTCTGTTTTACACATGAAGAAGCTAAGATATATAGGTAATATGACTTTAACAGTTTCATAAGATCCAGGAGTATAATCAGGTTTCCTGACTTCTTATTCAGGATTCTTAAAATCTGGATGGTCTCCTCATTATTAGCTGTAGATTGCTCAAAAATATTTCTTAAACTTAGAGGCTGTCAGAATATATAAAATATGTGGAGTACTATGAACACAGTAGTAGATAATATAGTATTTCGTAATTCTTTTGTATCTTGACATTTGGAGTAATACATAAAGAAAATAAATAGAAAATCGTATTAAATTCCCAGCCCCAAATAGAAAACAGGAAAAGTGAGAGTACATAAAAGTGTATTAGACCCTGTTTCAAAAGATGTTGCAGTATTTAAGGTTTGAGTAAATGAGCAAGTAGAAAAATCGCTATGGTTTGTAGAGAAGCTTTTAATTAAAATAATCTTATTTCTAATTTTTGAAAAGATGTTTTGATTTTAAAAATTATTATATTAAGTTTTAATAGAGAACATTTTAATAATTTGGTTCAAATTACAGTGTGGCAGAAATTAGTTGGGAAGAAAATGATATTTTCCTTTTGTATACTGCATGTGTAGTGTATGAAATAAAGGGCGTAAATACTACCTTGGCATATTTCATTGCATCCAATGTAGCAAATTCGTTTTGACCCATTGCTAGCAGCTGCTTGGAATGAATATGGTCCATTGTCCTTTTTATTTCTACTAAAATTTCTTCAAATAGTTCTTTAAAGAGGTTTTTCAACCTTTCTTATTAAAGAGAAATTTTGAGAGCTGCATCTTTAAGTTAGTCTTTTTGAAAGAATTGGAATTGAAAAGTCAGAACTTGAAAGGTGGATAAGGTTTAAATAGGACAAAGAAGCATGTTTTGGGTTATGAGGGGTGTGAGCTCTGACATGTCTTCTGGAAAGAGTGAGTGTGGTTCACGCTGGAAAGAAGAAAGAAAGGATATGGAGAGGTTAGGGTAGGGCTTGGTTACTGAAAGCCTTTGTGTGCGTGCAGATAAGCAGGGCCAAAGGACACACACACGAGGGGGCTCGGGGCATGCGCTGGGGGAAAGGGCAAGGAAGGAAAAAGCAGTCTTAGGTAATACTGTATGCAATCCTTTAAACAAAAAAAAAAGTAGGAGAAAACAGGTGCATGGCACTGACGTTAGAATTTACTCCTGAAGTGAGTGAATTGTCTCTTATTCAATAGGAAACAGGAATTTTTGATACTTTAACTCAGTATGTTTTGTATATGTTAACATTCATTGTGTTTAAATCTGAACAAATACAGATTAAATGGTAAAGCAAGAATTATTTACCTGAAGGAGTGGGTGTGTTTTCTTCTGTTTTCTAGTCTACACCTTTACATCTTGCCGCAGGCTACAACAGAGTTCGGATAGTTCAGCTGCTGCTTCAGCATGGTGCTGATGTTCATGCAAAAGACAAAGGGTAGGTGTAGCGGTTTATTTCCTTTAATGGTTTTGCTCATGGATTGTTATGCTTTGTTTTCAACACCTGATATGCTGAAGTTGTTGAACATTAGGCAAAGAAAGTCATATAGGCCATTTCTTTACCGCTTGTGTAGCATTTTAAGGATGTTTGCAACTTTGATTTTATTTTCATTTACTGCTCCTTATGTCTCATAATAGTTTCCTAAGTTAGTTTAATTTTATTGAAATTCTATTATTTAAAATTTGTTTCAATTGCAGTTATTATTTCTTAACTCAACTTGCATTTCAGAAAGATATGACAAATTGAAAATTATGATAATCTATTAATATAGCTATCATTCATCTGGAATGAAAAGATTATCTCTTAATAAGCCAAAATCATAACCATACAGAATTCTAATTTGTTTTTTCCCTGATGAAATCTTGGACATGTGAACTTGGAAAACTTGAAAGATCCTTATGAAAGTTGACGTGGTAGGGATTGGAGGGTTGGGGCAGAGGGACCAAGAAAGCAGTTAACGTCACTCACTTTATGCGTAAGTGTATTTTGGAAAACTTTGTATGAGTTTCCTATCCAGTCTCCAGGGACATATGAATCAAGTCTGCTGTCCTGTGTGATGGGCTAACATTTCTCATTATCCCACCTTAAGATCTAAAAGATAACTTGACCTTTCTACCCAGGTAAATAGATTCATATTACAATCGTGATTGGCAGCATAAAGAAGAGAAGCCCTGGGGGAGGTTTCTTTCAGTTTGCCCCTTTCCATGTCAGGAAACATAGAAATGAAGAAAGAAAGAACTCAGTACTTGAGACAGTTACCCGAGGGGGAATCCGTTCATTCCAAATCTGCTCTTTTCCATACTCTGTTCTCTCTTGCCTGCACCAGGTTTTGTGCCATATGTGAATGGTGTCCCGATAGTATAGGGGTACAAATGGCTGATGCTCTTGTACATCTCTATTTCCTTGTGCATGTCTGAAAACAGATGGGTGTACAGTAGGTGAGTCGGCAAGAGAAGTACAGCACAAAAAAGGGGTCTTTGACACACGTAGAAAGATACTTTGAAATGCAAGTTATAGTCGTTTGGATATTTGATTCTTGTGCTGGTACTTACTTTGAAAATGAAACAAAAGAGTAGGAATTTTCAATTCTCTATCAAATAACATTTATTTAATGTAAACACTTCATATATAAAGCATGCAGTTGTCAGCACATGTTCTTCATTTTGCCTACATGCTTCTCTAATTGGTGTTTTGGTCATTATATGTAAGGATTGTATACACAAAATACAGGGAAATACAAAAGGTTAAATTATCTGTTCTTTGAATCATCTTATTAAATACTTTAAAATATCTTTAACATAATTGTATTAGGATTTATTAGATTTTTGTTGCTTAACACTTGGATAAATGACTATAAGTTGTTTGAAATTTCAGTATTTTACTTTGCCTTTTTTATTTAGTGGTCTTGTGCCTCTTCATAATGCATGTTCATATGGACATTACGAAGTCACAGAACTGCTACTAAAGGTAAAAGAAATAAAAAATAATGAATTTCATGTGCTCTTTTTAACTTGTCATGAGTTTTCATGTGTTTATTAGTGAATAAGATTTTTAAGAAAAGCAGTTTTTAAAATACCATTGCTTACACTATTTATAAACTGAAATTAAAATATTGTTGACATTTCAAAGAGTTGTAACTGAATTTTACAGTGAAATAAATGTCTTCTGAGTTTTATCTAATCCAACAAAACGATTACTGACCTAAAACTTTTTCTCTTATTTCAGCACGGAGCTTGTGTTAACGCCATGGATCTCTGGCAGTTTACTCCTCTGCATGAGGCTGCTTCTAAGAATCGTGTAGAAGTCTGCTCTCTGTTGCTTAGCCACGGTGCTGATCCTACACTGGTCAATTGTCACGGGAAAAGTGCTGTGGATATGGCTCCAACTCCTGAGCTTCGGGAGAGATTGACTTGTATGTATTTATATCCTGAAGTCAAAATTGTTTGTTGCAGATTAGACTATCTCACTTTTGTTTAGTTATAAGGGCTGGTGTTTTATCTAACTTGGATGATACGTTTCCATTTTTATACGTAGTTTATATTCCTCATTTCTGATCTTAAACATGTCTTCATGATTTCACAGGAATCTTATATTCATATACTATATATAATTTATGTTTATTCAAGCCTGATTCTAATTCACAAGTTGAGACTCCCCCCTCCCTTTTTGGTAAAGGATGAGTCCATCAAAAACCATATATTGAATACCTACTATGTGCCATGCACTGGAAATACATCTGAATAAAACGAGAAAAAAAAATCTCTGAGTTCTTAGAGCTTATATTCCTGTGCTGTTGGTAATAATAGATGTCATCAAGTTTGCACAGTTCTGTTTTACTTCTTTTGTGTGATATAGCCAAAGTGAAATCACTTGCCCACATTTACATGAGATAATTTTTATAATTTGGTGGAAGTAATCTAAAATACTGATAATTTGAATTCAGTATAATTTGAATTCAGTTTAAATTTCTCTAGATTAATGGATAAGCCAAGCAAAACCATATTTTACTTGAAATCAGTTCTTGGTACATCACCTTACTTTGCAGTTGTCAGGATCCTACTCCTTATATATGACAGTTTATAATTCAGGTATCTTTTTATATGTCTGTTGATCATCTATGTCTTTGGAGAACAATTTTCAGCTTTTTATTAATAAGTTGTCATATCAGAATACAAACCTAACTTGTAAAATAGAAAATAAGACTATATGTTTTTAATAAATAAGGGTATTGGACTCTTATTTATGTAATTAATTTAGAAATCTCTTTTAAAAAAATCTCTTACTTGCTTATAGCAATAATCATTACATTTATTGGTAGAGGCAATAATGGTAGTACAGCACACAAAAATTTGGTCAGCCTACCCTTCCTCTTTCATTACTTGAGTTTTCATTTAATAATATATGCTTTCGTGTCAGTAAATGTTGGTCTGTCTTTTTTTTTTTTTTTTCCAGAGCTATAAAGTATTTCAGTGTATAAGTGTTCACAAATTATTTCACTAGTTTCCATTTGGTGGACAGTTAGGTTGCTTGTTTGAAAACTTTCCTGGAGTGAGTATATTGGTATGTGTATCTTTATGAACTCTAGGAGTATAAAAAGCCTTATTTCAGATCATACATAATTCATAATTTTTCATTAACCTACACCCTCATCTTTTGCACCTTCATCATCGTATTGTCATGCTGCTTCTGTTGCTAAAGTAGAGGACTGTGTAAAGTTAACAATTGTCTTAATTCACAGTTATGCTAGTGATTTTTATAAGTTAAAATTTTTATTTCAACCATTATTTTATTAACAGATGAATTTAAAGGACATTCTTTACTACAAGCAGCCAGAGAAGCAGACCTAGCCAAAGTTAAAAAAACACTTGCCTTGGAAATCATTAATTTCAAACAACCACAGTCTCATGAAACTGCACTGGTAAGATTTTATTGTTAATCCATCCTGTGGGATGATAATTGCAGTGTAATCACAAAATATGATTTTTATTTCAGAAACCTTAAAGTAACCGTGGTATCTGAAGTGACCGGGATTTGCATTTTAATGGTTGCATTGATTTTTAATTTGGTTCAGGAGGCTATTGCTTTTGTGGGTAAGAGAATAGACTTTTGCTCAATCTTGATTTGGGAATTAATTTTACATTTGCCTTTACCCAACCATATTGTAACAAGTCCACCTTTGTGGCCAATGCTTTCATAAATATAAGATGTGATTTTTCTCTATAGAACCTTCTTTTTCTTGTGGTTTCTAGATAAATATATTTGTTTTCTATAGAAGATTAGAATATTTTCAGAGATACTACAATTAGCCTTTTGAGTAATCGTATTTATTTGTTTTCTATAGAAGATCAAAGTATTTTCAAAGATGTTTGCATTATTCTTTTGAGCAATTGCAATAAAAGAATTATTACATTCATTATAGAAAATGGTAAAAGTGTGCACTTTTTGTTCCAGACTGTACCAATTGTCTTTAATATTGAAACCTTTGTGATGCCTCTATCACAGACATCTAAATATACTTCATTTAACATTCTCTCATACATCTGGTACAAAAATAGTGAAACTGTCATCAAAATATGTGGAAACATTAAAAGAGTTACCAAACTGAAATGGGCCAATTCTACGTACATCTAAGTATATGGCTCTAAAACGGGTTCAGAGACATTCATGCTACACAGCATTATTCCAGGTGATACTCAGAGTCACAGAATAACTTTGACCTGCTTTTTGGTTTGTTCATTTTATTCATTAGAAATTAGTTTTTTACTTTTTTAAATTTTAATGCAGACATTAATTTAAAACAGATGAATATAAAACTTATATAAATATAGGATAAAACATAGAATTTCTGAGAATATGTCGCCCTGAAGCTCTTTGCGGTCTCTTACCTTCGTGCCTGCCACGGGCATAAAGCCTTATTTGTTCTTCTGTGATGCTAGGAGGACCTCTGGGAAAGAGTTGGAGAAATAATGATTTATGTGGCTGACGTTCTAATGAAGAATTGAGAAATTTAGTTACAGATTTTTGTAGCTTTGGATACCTGCAAGAAAATTTGGACTGGATAATTATTTATTGGCTATAGGAAAAGATAAACGTATTTCTTAGTGCTTAACCAAGAGCATAATTTCATCTTGCTGCCAGGGTTATGTTTGGTCCTTCCAGTGTATTTAGGAGGAATTTTGATCATCATCATAATGTAAAATGTATAAGTATATTTTGAGATAACAGTGTTCAGCACATTGCTATTTAATTCAGAAATCTACTTTTAAATAGAAGTTCATTTTATTGACTTTTATTCACTTTACAGCACTGTGCTGTGGCCTCCCTGCATCCTAAACGAAAGCAAGTGACAGAATTGTTACTAAGAAAAGGAGCAAATGTTAATGAAAAAAATAAAGAGTAAGTGTAATTGCAGTTGTTGTTCAATTCCTAAAGGAGAAATGCAATAAAAGTTAGTAAATCATCTCTTCCTTTCCCCTCTCCATAGTTTCATGACTCCACTGCATGTTGCGGCAGAAAGAGCTCACAATGATGTCATGGAAGTTCTGCATAAGCATGGAGCAAAGGTAAGGCACACACCTGAAATGAAGTGCCACATTTGGCTGGCATTGAGTAACTAGCTGGTCTTAATTAAGACTGTTAATTACTTCAGGAAAATCAGAGAGAAAGTAATTTTATAAGACTGTTAGCATGTATTTTAATTCATTGATTCTCCTCTAAAAGCTGATTTAAGTCTTGTTCCTAGTAAAAATAATTTGTTTCATTGTAATTTACTGTTACTCTCTTATAAAGTAATAAAATGTAACTACAGTCTTATCATTTGAAATATATTTCAGCTTTACATTGTTTTTATGTTAATACTGGAATTAATATATTTTATCGTTAACATTAGTGTTGGTTTACAGGAATGATAGTCAAAATATCGACCACTTATTTTAAAGAGTATCTATATTCTTTCCCACTCATACTGGTAATTATTTTTCAAATAATATCAACACTAAAGAATTTTAATTTGTTAAGATACTAATCTCTATTTAAGAATAAAGAATTTGAAATGTATTAATACTTAATATACAGATTGTTGCAGGCAACCTCATTAGGTCCATGTGTCAATCTGAGTCACGTCTATGCTCAACATGTTTCCTAAGGCAAAATGGGAGCTTGAGAAGGAGGGATTGACACGGAGGGCCCAGCACAGTGCTGTAAAGTGAATAAAAGTCAATGAAATAAACTTCTATTTTAAAGTAGATTTCTGAATTAAATAGCAATGTGTTGAACATTGTTATCTCAAAAATATACTTATACATTTTACATTATGAAGAGGATCAAAATTCCTCCTAAATACACTGGCAGTACAAAACATAACCCAGACAGGGAAAAACTCACTCATCTTTTCACTTTCAGCATGTTGTGACATATTGTACTTTACATGTGTCCTTCCCATTCATAAATTTAATCGGTAGATTAGGACATTATCCTAAACAGTCGAACTGTTATGAATACCCTTGTTGATAATCAGCGGAATGTCCATGACAATCTTATAGCATAAAGAGCTTGTCTGGTTATTTTATGAATTAATATTTTCAGAAATAGTCATAGTGTTGTGCCTTTTTAAATGAAAATAAAAGAGTTCAAAATTTGCTGATAGTTTAATGACAAATGACCATTACTTATATGTACATATTTTTTTTAAAAAGAAACATAATTAGAACCATAAAGGTAAAAATTACATATTTTAGAGTGAATGAGAAAGTAGCTGAGTTTTAAAAGAAACTTTAAAAATGAAAAGGATATTTTGAAAGTAGAATTTTGGAAAATGTCCACTTTTTTTTTTATTTTGTTGCCCCAGAAATGACATATTCACCTAGCTGTTGTATCTACATAATTTAAAAACTTGAGAAAACACATTTTTAAACTATTTTAAAAGTTTTTCTTAATTTGTGTTTAGCTTTTTTGTCTATTAATAATATTGTAATGCAGCATCTCCTAATAAATTTGTGAGACCTCGACAAACAGGCAGTTTTGCTAACAGAATTTCACCTAAAACCTTAGCATAATCAGTGAATTACATTAAAAATAAGTGATGTGATTTTAGGAGGCATGAAATTTTCAGCGGCTCTGCATATCTGGGTTGGACCTTTTCAGCTATTGGGACCAACTATTGGGGGGGAGTTAAGAGATCAACTGGAGGACTTGTATGCATGCATATAAGCATAATCAATGGACACAAGACACTGAGGGGTAGGGGTGGAGGAGGGATGGTCAAGGGGAAAAAATGGAGACTTATTTAATATTCTTTGTAATACTTTAAGCAATAAAACAAAATTTATAAAAAAAGAAATGAACTTAGAATCAGACCCTCAAATCTACATTACAGTTTTTATAAGATTTTTTAGTTTTTTTTAATTGAGCCAAAGATATTTTGTACCATTAGTAATTAAAATATTTTAGAATTTTAATTGTTTCATCTCTTTCCCATTCATAAATTTTTTGCACAAGTTTAGTACATATTTATTATGTACTAGATGCCTGGTGCACGGATTTGTGCACTGGTGGGATCCTTTGGCCTGGCCTGTTCTCACAATCTGGGACCTATTAGAGGATGTCGGAGGCCTGGTGCACAGATTTGACCTGATCCCTGCAGACCAGGCCAAGGGACCACACCGGTACACGAATCCGTGCACAGGGCCTCTAGCATGCATATAAGAGCTTTGGTTAATCTCTTCCCACCCTACGCCCTTCCCTCTGAGAGTTGTCAGTCTATTCCATGTTTCCATGCCTGTGCATTGAACATCTGCCCCCTTGTGGTCAGTTCATGTCATAACTACCAGTCAAACAGTCACTTAGGCTTTTATATATATAGATTAGTATAGCCCTGTTTGGCTGTAATTTACAAATGAGCACATGTATATTTTATTCATGAGATGCATCATCCAAAAACAACAGTTGTTTTTTATTAAAAAATCAGGATGAGCTAGCATGAAAGGGAATGGTGTTCTACAGACTTAAACCTATTTTGAGGGTACCATACTGCATTGTTATATAAATAATGTCTTGTTGCTTTTCAAACAGCAAATACTAAGCTTAGTGGGCTTTCTACTATACTTAAGAGCATCATATGTTTATCATTGACCTATTTTTTAAAATATCTTATGTCTTTTATAATGTTCCTTAAAAACCATGAATAATGCTCTTCATTTTGAGAAAATAACTACTTGGTGTCTCCTATGAATCATTTTATTTCATGAAGGTTCTGTGAAAAATAACATTATTTCATAGCCTATCCTAGTCAGCATTGCTCTAGGTCTATGGTTCTCAATCTCTGCCCTTCATGTTCACATTCTTATCAATAATGTCAAAATTCATCAGAGGGCCTTTATTATTTTAAACACCCTGGAAGTGATGTAGAATGACTTTTAAACCAGTATATTCTCTCTAATCTTTCCTCTACAGTTCAACTGAATTGCGAATACCTGTTATTAGGTACATTAAGGGGGGGGGGGGACTATATTTAATCAGCATTATGAACCAATTGTTACCAATTGCCGTCTTCCCATTCACTCATTCCCTGCTTCTAAGACAGGCTATTGTCCCTTAGGGTTGGTTTATCTGGTGACTAATGCATTAGTAAAAACCCAACTTAGCTACTGAGGGCCCCGTTGTTTGCTTGCTTAGTGTTCCTTCATGTTTTTAGTTTGATTTTCAGACAACTCATGGTTTCCTATTTGAGTCTAAAAACACTTTCAGAACAAGCAGCCCCAGCCTTGAATGAGGATTCTGCGCTCTTACACTGTTTCCACCACCATGCTGCCTTCTCCTCTTCATGATGCATCCAGTCCTCAAGCTAAGGTTGTTATTACATCAGAGAAGGCAGAGAATTGGGCAGGGAGATTTAATATCAGTAATTAATTTTTTTTTTTTACTTAGGCAGATCTAATATAATAAAAGAGTAATATGCAAATTATCCATCACTCCCAGACACATAAATCGCGCCCACCAGCCAATCAGAGCATTTGTATGCAAATTAACCCAGCCAAGATGGTGGCCGACAGCCACAGAGCTAGAGCAAATAGGAGCCTTCTGTTGCACCAGCAATGGAGTTGAAACTGCCCGCCTAAGCTGGCCGGGCCTCTGCTCAAGGCAACAATGTTTCAATTACAGAAGCCATGGAGCTGAAGCAAACAGGAGACTTCATTGCCTGACTAGGCCTCTGCTCAAGGCAACAAAGTTTCAATTATAGAAGATAAATAAACACCATAAACCTGATTCCAGCCAGCCTCACTGGGACGTTGGGTCAATGGGAGCTGTGGGCAGCCTGAAAACGGCCCTCAGCCTCTCACCCAGGCTGGCCAGGTACCCCAGTAGGGACCCGAACCCTGAAGGGACTGTGGACAGCCTGAAAACAGCCCTTAGTCCCTCAACCAGGCTGACCATACCCCCATGGGGTGAGGGTCCCCACTGGGGGGCTTGGCCAGCATGCAAACAGCCATCAGCCCCTCACCCAGGCTGGCCAGGCACACCAGCAGGTGGACATCCCCTGAGGGGTCCCAGACTGTGAGAGTGCACAGGCCGGGCTGAGGAACCACCCCCACCCCCACCCCCCGAGTGCACAAATTTTTGTGCACCGGGCTCCTAGTGTAGGAATAATTTTATAAGCCAAAGCATTCTTTTGCTCAAAGCTTGGCGATGGAAACAAAGTTCAGGTGCATTGTGCGATTAAACTAAACATATTAGATATAAAATATAGGCAGGCATACTTGTCAGAGAAAAAGAGTATGAAGGAAACTTTAGTTTGTTCACCACAGCTGTGGGATAGGCATTCTCTAGTCTAATCAGCTGTGCTCAGGGAGTTATTTCTCAGGCACTTAGGGTTTGTGAGGAGGTAAGAACCCCTTTACTAAAGCAAACAAATTATATACTGTTTTAATATTTGTGCATCCCCCTTTTTGGAGAACTTGATTGTTTCATTTTAAATCCCACTTGAATTTTGAAGATTCACGAATAACAATACATTCAAGTTCAGGTAAAAGGAATTTATTTGTTAGAAGTTATGATTAGTCCATTGGGCACAGACAAGGGGAATAATGAAAATCTGAAAAGGTAGTTTAAAGCAAAATCTTTGTAGTCTCAATAGGAGAGTTTTGATTTTGTTCTCATAGTACTTGGAGACCCATTGGAAAGTTTTGAATAGGTAGGGGTGAACAGAATTCTGCTTCAGTAAGATAGATATTTTCTCTTAGAAAACCAATTACAGAAGTACAGACTCAAGCTACATATATAAGAGCTGGTATGATCATTTAGCAGTATTCAACAAAAATGGTTTTTAATATTTCTGTAAGGAGGCATGATATAGAGATAATGTTTTTTACCTCTAGACTACAGAAGTTATGCCTGCCACCTGTTGTTTGAAGTTATGATTAGGTTAGTTAGACTAGGTTATAGTCTTTTCTAGATCCCTGTCTATTGTTCCTTTGTTGTATGTTCATTAACACCTATTAATTTTTTTTAAAGGTGATATTTTATTTATTTTATTTTATTTATTTTTTAAATCTTTATTGTTCATATCATTACAGTTGTTCCTCTTTTTTCCTCCATGGCTCCCCTCCTCCCACTTCCCACCCCACCCT